>CM052649.1:186653508-186672373 GCA_028533165.1 Leontopithecus rosalia
ATTGCCAGCTTTCAGTAGGTCTCTTGAGTGGACGTCCAAGATGTTAGTTCCCAGGGCCAGGAACAGCGGCGTTAAGACGGATGGTGTTTTTCTGCCCAGGCTTCTCCTGTCTGGCTTCCCTCTTATGACCGTAATAGGCGAGTCTGCCTTCCCGGAGCTCCAAACCTCGGTCAGAAGGGGAACCAGTCGCGTTCACTCTGCGCCGAGGTGCCGGCACAACTGCTGCGCCGGCCTCAGGAGTCAGCGCTGGGAACCCATGCGGCTCCTCCCAACCTCGGTCAGAAGGGGAGCCAGCCCCGCCTAGTCAGCCCCGAGAGCTGCCGTGCGGAGGTGCCAGTGAAACTACTGCCCCGCGTGGCTCCTCCACTGGGAATCTTCTGCTCCTGAGCGACCAGAATTTGTCTGAAAGTGTGGCGTCCTCCAGTTCTATGAGCTTTAACTGCGAGCTGCAATCCCGAGATGTTAGCGATCGGCCATCTTGGATCGTTCCTTTTTTTTTTTTTTTTTTTGAGACGGAGTCTCGCTCTATCACCCAGGCTGGAGTGCTGGGGCGTGATCTCAGCTCGCTGCAACCTCCACTTCCCAGGCTCAAGTGATTCTCCTCTCTCAGCCTTCCCAGTAGCTGGGATTACAGGCACCTGCCACTATGCCTGCCTAATTTTTTGTGTTTTTAGTAGAGACGGGGTTTTACCATCTTAGCCGGACTGGTTGAGAACTCCTGACCTCAAGTGGTCCGTCTGCCTTGGCCTGCCAAAGTGCTGGGATTACAGGCATGAGCCACGACACCTGGTCTGTATTTTGTTTCATACTGTTGATTGTTTTCTATACCATGTAGAAGCTTTTATTTTAATATTTTATTAACGTTGTTTCTGTTTTCTGACTTTATACAAAGGTGAGACATTTTGCTGTCACTGCTTTTATGAGCTTGTTTTCATGTTGGTTTTATGAAGTTTGACCTTTTTTAAAATTAAGATTTATTTTATTTAAAATTGACATCTAATTGTACACATTTACGGGCCACAGTGTTATTTCAGTGCATTTATTTATTGTATAGTGATAGAATGAGAATAATGAACATATCCATTGTTTTCAACATTTGTTATGTCTCTGTGCTGATAACTATAAAATTCTTTTTTTTTTTTTTTGGAATGCACTTATGGCATAAAAATTCTCTCTTCTAGCTAACTTAACCTATGTTATAATATATAATTACTAGTTATAGTCACCTTACTGTGTAATAGAACACAAAAATTTATTCTTTCTGTGAGGGTTTTTAAAATTAATTTTTTCTTTTTTCTTGAGACACAGTCTTGTTCTATTACCCAGGCTGGAATGCAGTCGGATGATTTCAGCTCACTACAAACTCCACCTCCAGTGTTCGAGCAATTCTTGTGTCTCAGGCTACCATGTAGCTGGGATTACAGGCACGTGCCATTATGACTGGCTAATTTTTGTATTTTTAGTAGAGATGGGTTTCACTATGTCTGCCAGGCTGGTCTCCAACTCATGGCCTCAGGTGATTCACCCACCTTGGCCTCCCACAGTGCTAGGATTACAGGTGTGAGCCACCTTGCCCCACCTATTCTTTCTGTTGCATTCATCAGCAAACCTGTTCTCATCTCCTCCTCTCCACATGCTTTCCAGCCTCTGGGTAACCACCATTTTACTCTACTTCCATGAGGTTAGGTTTAAGTTTTACATAAAAAGGATATGATGTGAGGTTTGTCTTTCTATGCCCTGAATATTTCACTTAACATCATATCCTCCAGGCACATTCATGTTGCTGCACAGATTATTATTCTGTTTTAGAAAAAATAGTGTGGAGAGTTTTCCAAAAACTAAAAATAGAACTACTCTGTGATTCAGCAATTTCAATACTTGATATATATCAAAAGGAAATAAAATCAGTATGTCAAACTCCCATGTTTCTTACAGCACTAATTATAATAGCCAAACTATTACTTCACTTAAGAATTGTTTTCATCTCTTTTTGATACATTACATTTCTAAACTTTTAAAGCATTTATATCTGGTTTTCAGTTTTAGAAACTATTTGATCACCAATTCTTTAAATATTGCCTTTCATTTTTTATATAGTCTAGTAGAGCAATTAGGTGTTCATTTCTTCTCAATCCAGTCTTCATTTATGTATAAATATGTTTCATTCTCTATTAACTTGCCTGCTGTAAAATATGTAACTACATCAATTTTGCTTAGTATTCTGCCTTCTTGGCCTCTCGTCAGCTCAGTGTATTTTAGTATGCAACCCTTATTTTGCACATTACATGGTTTCACCACATTTGTATTCGCTTACTTTCTATTTGCTTTTTTTCAGATATGATTTGAGAAACTTAGGGTTTTTTTGTTGTTTGCCCAGTACTTTGGTGTTCTGTTTTTTTATTGTAATGACAAATATTTTAACACAAGCCAAATATCTGATGTTTATGTACCATATAATTTATTTTGACCCCTCATCTTGGTAGTTTATCTAATTGTGTGCAATATAATTTATAACTCAGTTTTCACATATGGAAGATACCATATTTGGAATGTCTCCAGTCTGTATATTTCTTTGCTGATTCCATTTGCCTTGTTGAAAGTTGAACAACCCACATGAATCTGACGTTCTTGTGATTAGTCCTATCTGAATAGAGCATGTGCTTCTTAGGTTGACTGGTTCTCTGGATTAATCCCTTCATTTACTTCTGGTCCTGGGAATTTCTCATATTTTTCTTCAGCTATATTTAGCATAATACAGATTTTTTAACTTCTTGATAATTTTGATTATCTGTATTAAGTGTTTAAAAATATATATTATTTTCTTGCAAAGTATAAATAGGCAACAGTTGCATACATTAGTAAAATATGTCACATAGATTGTCTATTACATAAAACATCATCTAATGCAAAATCTCAAGTTTCTTCATGTAGAAGACCTCCATCCCAATACATCTATTGTAGTAACTTGTGAAGTGTGATTACTCTTTACTATTATATATGTATTACCCACAGATTTCAGAAATGCTCCACTGCAATGAATATATAGCCAGAATTACTGTTTTATATAATATAAAGCTAATATGCCTTAAGTTATTTATCTTCGTTCAGGTTTTTTTCTACAATTGCCATTATTTCTCATTAGCACTTCCCTGATATCAAAAACATAATGTGGATTTTGATTTTTTAAATAACCCAGAAGATGTTGAAAAGGGTCCTAAATGGAGTTTACATGTGGCTAGATAGTACTTGTTAATTACCCTTAACTTTTTTTTAACATTTGTTGAGTATAATTGACAAACTAAAAGTGTATATATTTTAGGATGTAGAATATGATGCTTTGAGACACGTATACATTTTTTAATTACCTTGGTTAAACTAGTTAACATATTTATTACTTTACATAGTTACTTTATGTGTCTATGTGTGTGAGTGAGTATGTGTGGTAAGATGACTTGAGATTTGATTTTGAAAAAATTTTAAGTATACAGTATTATTAACTAAGTTTAGTCACCAATTTGTATTTTACATTCCCAGCATTTATTTATTTTATAGGTGAAAGTACGTATCTTTTTTTTTTTTTTTGAGACAGAGTTTCGCTCGTTACCCAGGCTGGAGTGCAATGGCGCGGTCTCGGCTCACTGCAACCTCCGCCTCCTGGGTTCAGGCAATTCTCCTGCCTCAGCCCCCTGAGTAGCTGGGATTACAGGCACGCGCAACCATGCCCAGCTAATTTTTTGTATCTTTAGTAGAGACGGGGTTTCACCATGTTGACCAGGATGGTCTCGATCTCTTGACCTCGTGATCCACCCGCCTCGGCCTCCCAAAGTGCTGGGATTACAGGCGTGAGCCACCGCGCCCGGCAAAAGTACGTATCTTTTGACTGATACCTTGTCATTCCCTCCCACATCCTAGCCTGTAGTAATTATTATCTTCTGTTTCTATGAGTCTAATTTTTTAAAGATTCCACATAAATACAAAATCATGCGGTACTTGTCTTTCTGTGTCTGGCTTATTTCACTTAGCATAATGTCTTCATGATTCATCAGTGTTGAAAATGGCAGAATTTTCATCTTTATTAAAGATCAATTACATATATATTTGTCACAGTTTCTTTATATACGCATCTGTCTATGGTAAGTAGTAACCTCTCTGAATTATCAAATTATCTTTTCTATAATATCATTCAAACACAATATTGTTTTGCATTTATTATTAAAATTAATTTCCTGTCTTTAAAACATTTTCATGGTATTTATGGAGTCACTTCATTCTGCCCTCTTGATAAAAGCCAAAGTTAAATGTCAATCTTACTAATTTGGATTAGATTCAGAGTTTTATTGCCTCAAATAATAACTATAGGCATTAATGATAAAAGTATAATTATATTCCTCATCTTACAACAAAGAAAACTTTGGGTTATTTATTGGGCAAAAGATGTATGTATTCTATATTATTATTTCTATTTTTATGTTACTTAAACATTTATTACACATAGAATATCACAAAATAGTAAGAAATAAATTGCTAGTCATAAATTATGAAAGTAAAATTAGGCTGGGCATGGTGGCTCATACCTGTAATCCTAGCATTTTGGGAGGCTGAGGCAGGCAGATCACCTGAGGTCGGGAGTTCGAGACCAGCCTTGGTCAGGCCGGTCACATGGAGAAATCCCATCTCTACTAAAAATACAAAATTAGCCTGGTGTGGTGGTGCATGCCTGTAATCCCAGCTACTCAGAAGGCTGAGGCAGGAGAATCACTTGAACCCAAGAGGTGGACATTGCAGTGAGCCAAGAATCACTTGAACCCAAGAGGTGGACATTGCAGTGAGCCAAGATTGTGCCATTGCACTACAGCCTGGGCAACAAGAGCAAAACTCCATCTCAAAAAAAAAGAAAGAAAGAAGATAACGTTTATCCTTCAGTCTCCACAGGCCAACAATTTGCCATCCAGCAGGAGGCAACAGAGGTACCTCAAAGTCCCATAGCAGACATGTGACATAATTACATTCCCTTGCTCATTTTAATACTTAAATATTAATAATTCATTTGCTTAAATATCTACACTTATGGCCACACGCAGTGGCTTACACCTGTAATCCCAGCACTTTGAGAGATCAAGGCAGGAGGATGAGGTCAGGAGTGTAAGACCATCCTGGCCATCATGATGAAACCCCATCTCTACTAAAATAAAAAAATTAGCCCAGTGTGGTGGCCCTCACCTGTAGTCCCAGTTACACAGGAGGCTGAGGCAGGGGAATCGCTTGAATCCAGGAGGCAGAGGATGCAGTGAGCTGAGATTGTGTCACTGCACTCTGGCCTGGGCAACAGAGCAAGACTCATCTTAAAAAAAATCTATGCTTCCTTCAGCAATTTTCCATTGTATAGATAAAGAGGTTTGCAAATATTTATATAGTTTATCATGATGTGGACAGGAATTTTTGTTAGTTTGATTGACTAGATAAAATATAAATGTTTAAACATAAACTACCTTGCAACTGCTAACACAAGGCTAGAGAATACAGCAAGGTAATAATCTGTCCACTAAATTCTTCTATAATTTCTTTCTCTTTTTTTTTTCTTTCTGGAGACAATGTCTCCCTCTGTTACCCAGGCTGGAGTGAAGTGGCACAATCTCCGCTCACTGCAACCTCCACCTCCCAGGTTCAGTGATTCTCCTCCCAGGTTCAGCTTCCTGAGTAGTGGGGACTACAAGTGTATCCCACCATGCCTGACTAATTTTTGTATTTTTAGTAGAGACAAGGTTTCACCATCTTGTCCAGGCTGGTCTCTAACTCCTGATCTGAAGTGATCTGCCCCTCTCAGCCTCCCAAAGTGCTGGGATTATAGGCATAAGCCACTGCACCCAGCCTTCTCCTGAAATTTCAATAATCCACGGTGCCATTTGCCTTTCCTTCAGCATTAAGATTTTATTTTTCTTTCTAATTATCTTAAACATAAACTTTGGTTCCAGGGAATTAGTATTTTCTTGATTTATAAATTGAGGGTGGCTAAGTACAATGGCTTGTGCTTGTAACCACATCACTTTGGGAGGTCAAGGCAGGTGGATCACTAGGTCAGGAGTTCAAGACTAGCCTGGGCAACGTAGTGAAACACAGTCTCTGCTAAAAATACAAAAATTAGCTGAGTATGGTGGTGGCTACCTGTAATCCCAGCTACTCAGGAGACTGAGGCAGGAGAATCATTTGAACCCAGGAGGTGGAGGCTATGGTGAGCAGAGACTGTGTCACTGCACTCCAGCCTGATCAACACAGGGAGACTCCATCTCCAAAAAAAACTTGTGGGTCATCTCACAGATGATCTAATAAATAATGGATTATTTCCTTGTCTTTAGAAAAATCACATTATTAACTTCTCTACTTTTAGGTAACATAACTGCCATGACTTTACAGACTTCTCTAGAAAAAGCCTTAAAAAACCAGGGTGGGCAGTGGGTGAATGGGTTGAGGGAACACACATAAAATCCCCAAGACACCCGGGAGCCCATGTACCTGTGAGTGGGACTGCAGGCAGCGGTAGCAGACTGGACGGGAGAGGGCAGCAGGCAGGAGCCCTTGGGATTTAGAGGCCATGGTGCTAAGGCCACTGGGAAACCACTGGCAAAGTTAAATCCAGAGCTTGACAGGATGAAATTTGTGGTCGTAAATCAATCTTTTGCCATTACCAAGTGGTGGTGGGATGGATGGAAGCTCCTCCAGGTGGGCTGCACTGAGGAGAATGCAGCACCGGGCCAGGGGTTCCTACCGGGAATGCAGGGTCTGTACCTGTTCAGGAGGAAAGGCTGAGTAAACCCAGCATGGAGTCATCTCTGCTCTTTACATCTGTCAAGGCTGTGAAAACAGAGTCAGCTAGGCTTGGTGGCTCATGCCTGTAATCCCAGCACTCTGGGAAGGAGAGGTGAGTGGATCACCTGAAGTCAGGAGTTTGAGACCAGCCTGGCCAACATGGTGAAACCCTGTCTCTATGAAAAATAAAATAAGTTATCCAGGCATGGTGGTGGATGCCTGTTATTTCAGCTACTCAGGAGACTAAGGCAGGAGAATCTCTCAAACCCAGGAGGCAGAGGCTGCAGTGAGCTTAGATCGAACCATTGCACTACAGCCTGTGCAACAAGAGTGAAATTTCATCTCAAAAAAATATTGAGAGCCTCAGGAACAGTTCCCAAAAAGGAAAACTGGGCCCCCATGGAAAGAGACATTTTTCTCCCAGCAGGGGCAGCCAGTGTAGTTAATTAGGTCTGTTGACTGGACTTTCTCATAGAAACTGTGTATTTTCAGCTGGGTATGATGGTTCATGCCTGTAATCCCAGCACTTTGGGAGGCCAAGGCAGGAGAATCATGAGGTCAAGAGATTGAGACCATTCTGGCCAACATGGTGAAACCCCATCTCTACTAAGAAAAAAATACAAAAATTAGCCAGATGTGGTGGTGCATGCCTGTAGTCCTAGGTGCTTGGGAGGCTGAGGTGGAAGAATCACTTGAACTGGGAGGCAGAGGTTGCAGTGAGCCAAGATTGTGCCACTGCACTCCAGCATGGTGTCAGAATGAGACTCTGTCTCAAAAAAAAAAGAAGTACAAAAAATTAGCCAGGTAGGGTGGCACACACCTGTAATCCCAGCTACTGGGGAGCCTGAAACAGGAGAATCCCTTGAACCTGGGAGGTGGAATTTGCAGTGAGATTAGATCATGCAACTTCTCTCTAGCCTGGCAACAGAGCAAGACTCCATCTCCAAAAAAAGAAAAAAGAAACCGTGTATTTCCAGATTTGGGGGTTATATGGGGTCACATGGAGGAGAGTTCCTGTTTTTGGTGAAATGCATGGGGGATATTTTGTGTGAAGCTGCAAATCTGTCACAGCAAAAACTGCTGGGGAATCGGAGAGAAAGGAGAAGTTATACTAACTGCTGTTGCAAGTTTCCCAGAAGTATGACGTTACTGGGAAGTCAACTGCTTTTTAAAACAACCGTATCAATACCACATCAGAAAGGCAGAAACAGCATCCTACTTCATAAAAGAGGCCAAACCCAGCCCAAACCCAGCCCAGCATAGGCTGTGAACCCAGTGAGAGCCAGAGGGTCCCATCCTTAGTGCTGCAGGTGCTATGAATGGGCTCCCAGACCATGTCTGTGTCCTGTGCAGTATGTGTGTTCTGAAGGACACATGTGTGTTCTAGAGGTTATATAAGTATGATGGGTGCTGTGATAGTCTGATGGTGTCATGGGTGATCCAGGTGATATGTGCGTTCTGAGAGACAAATGCATGTTCCGGGGTTTATATGAGCGTGACGGGTGTTTTGTTAGTCTGATGGTGTCACAAGCATTCCAGGCATTACGTGTTTGTTCTGAGGGACACACGCATATTCCAGGTGTTATATGAGTGTGACGGGTTTGGGTTAATCTGATGGTGTCACTTGTGCATCCTGAGTGATATACGCGCTCTGAGTCTGACGCTGTCACAGGCATTCCAGGCATTATGGGTTCTGAGGGACACGTGCATGTCCTGGGGGTTATACAAGTGTGATGGGTGTTGAGTTAACCTGATGGTGTCACTTGTATGTTCTGGGTGATATGTGCACTCTGAGTCTGACTGTGTCATAGGTGTTCTGGGTGTTACGTGTGTGTTCTGAGGTACACATGCATGTTCTAGGGGTTATAAGAATGTGTCAGGTGTTGGGTTAGTCTGACAGTGTCATAGGTATTCCGGGTGATATGTGTGTGCTCTGAGGGACACATGCATGTTCCAGGGGTCATATGAGTGTGGTGGGTGTTGGGTTAGTCTGACAGTATCATGGGCATTCTGGGTGAAATGTGCACGCTCTTAGTGTGATGGTGTCATGAACATTCCAGGCGTTCTGTGCGCTGTGAGGGACACATCCGCATTTCTGAGGTCAGACCTGCAGAGCAGCTGCTGCATTCCCCTGATGGGTGTGACATCTGTATAATGGTTGCTAACACCAGCGGAACAGACAGAACGTTAATGGTATTATGGGGGGTTATTATCAGTGTAGAAGGTGCCCTATTTGCTCTCCCGATGCTACATTTCTGTACCAAGCTCGAGGCTTGGTCCTATGGCCACCTCGCCTTGGATGCAGAGAAAGAACCTCAGCTGCACTGCATTCACTGGGGTTATTGGTTTCTAAAAAATGCAGAAAACCCTCATTTGGCAGCTTTTGGATTGCTGAGTTCTCTAATTCTTTCTGTTGCATATTCTTGTAATGCTCAAGTTTGACTGACAAATTCTTCCATATCAGGTGAAGCAGGAGGGGGAGGGAATGACCGTGTGAAGGAACTGAGTGCTTTGTCACTTGGCCTGTTTGTGGTTTAATGGTTGATGAGAAAAAGCACCTGGAAGAGACAGTGTGTGTAGAATGCCTTCCAATTCCAAGTGTCACAACCCTGTGATCTGTTGGCCAGCAGTTGGCTAGGGCTGGGGATGAACATCAGGCTACAGCCCAAACTTACAGAGCAGCGGCAAGAACAAGGGGAAAATGCATCTTCAGCCATAATGACCTACATTTAGTAGATACTTTGGAGCTCGCACCAAAGGACATCTTCAAAGGGCCTCTGCCTCCTTGCGAAAAGGGAGATAGTGATGTCAGCCAAGCCTGGGGTCCGGTCCTAATCCTGCCGGTTCCTGTCTGACTTTGGCCTTGAAAGTCAGTCTGTGAAGTGGAGACCTCTTTTCCTTTGAAGGGTGGTACCTAGTAGGTTCTTGGGAACTGAATTAATGTTCCGCTCCTAAGAGTGGGTCTCTGTCGACAGGCACATATGCTGCTCTGAAATCATCTGTTGCTATCTCTGTCTCTGTTGGAGGTGCTTCCAGTGATGTGTGACTGTGTCTTACTTATCTCAGTATCTCTGCCCAGCATGGGACCTTATGTAACACACATGGGTGGTCGGTCAATGTTAGGACTGTCTGGGTTTTAGGCGGGAAGACAGTGGAAATAGGCAAGCAAAGGCAGTGTCTTGAATTTACACGTGACCTGCAGCAGTTTTCAATGAAAGGAACTCCCTGCTTAGAAGGGCCTTTTGAATTGGGCCCCCTGTATAGTTTATAGTGAACCTGAGGGTAATGGCTAGACTGTTGGGGAGTGCTCTTTAAGTACAAAGGGAAGACTTGGTAAAGACATAAAAATGTCTTTTTATGGAGGAAATGGAGCTAGAGAGCTGAGTCCAAAAAATGACTCATGTAGTTTGGGAAGAATCTGAAATGAGAGGCCTTCAAAATGGAATAAATGTCTCTTGATAAAGAATGCAAATTCTACTGGGCTCAGTGGCTCACACTTGTAACCCCAGCACTGTGGGAGGCTGAGGCAGGGAGATCACCTGGGTTCAGGAGTTCAAGACCAGCCTGACCAACATGGTGAAACCCTGTATCTATTAAAAATGCAAAAATTAGCGAGATGTGGGTGGGAGCACCTGTAGTCCCAGCTACTTGGGAGGCTGACACAGAAGAATCACTTGAACCCAGGAGACGGAGGTTGCAATAAGCTGAGACTGTGCCACTGCACTCCAGCCTGTGCTACAGAGAAAGGCTCTGTTTCAAACAAAACAAAACAAAAAGAATGGAAGTTCAGCTAAGAATTAAGTGCCAGGGACTGTGCTAGAAGCTGTCTCGTGAGTTGCTTCATTTTACTGTCCCAGTACCCCTGGGAGGTCCGTTTCCCCTGTCCCCTTTCACAGCTGTGAAAACTGCAGCCATGGAGACGAAGTCCTTTGTCCAGGGGCTCTCTCCAGCCACAGAGCCAGGTTATGAACCAGCAGGTGCCCCTCATCATTAAGGACACTTGTTGTGGGTGGTCAGGAGCAGGCCCTTCCTTACAGCAGCTCTTCCCCAGGGCAGCTCTGGGAGCTGAAGGTCTCTGCACGGGCACTGGCACCCTCTGTGGGTCTGTGCTCAGGAAATGGGATGACAATGAGTCACCAGAAAGCAGAGGCACAGAATGAAGCAAAGAAAGAAAATGGGGCCATGAGAAGCTTCACTCCTGTTTACCCAGGAGTTCTGCCCATTTTGGCCAGGCCGAGGTGGGGGTGGGGGCTGCCGGATTCATCAACCAGAAGGGTTCTGAAGGGCTTGCAGTGGGGCCAGCCCCACTGTTCATTCATTGGATAACATTGGGTGGGTTATTTCACTGCCCTTCCTTCTGATATCCATAGAAACGGGGTGACATGGGGTCAGAGAGGTTAAATAATTCATGGCTGCTAGCTGGAATCCAGTGCTTAAATGTTCACTTTAGTGGCTAACACCTGTAATCCCAGCACTTTGGGAGGCTGAGGCAGGTGGATCAGCTGAGGTCAGGAGTTTGAGACCAGCCTGGCTAACACGGTGAAACCCCATGTCTACTAAAAACACAAAAAATTATCTGGATGTGGTGGCACATGCTACTCGAGAGGCTGAGACAGGAGAATTGCTTTAACCCAGGAGGCAGAGGTTGCAATGAGCCAAGACTGCACCATTGCACTCCAGCCTGGGCAACAAGAGTAAAACTCCATCTCAAAAACAAAAATAAACCACAAAAGTTCACTTTATTGGCCTTTCTGTGGCCAAACACGTGCTGGGTTCCAGGCTCTGGGGATACACGAGGTGAACGAGACTCATGGTTGCTCCCTGTGCTGTGTGATGACTTCTTGGACCTCCCATTCCTCCTTATCATTCCTGTTTAAGCCCGAGAAAGTACTGTGCTTTTAAGAATGTGTGTGGTTAGATTGAGCTCACCTGGGTATCCAGGCCAATCTCCCTGTCTCAAACCCCTTACTAATCCCACCTGCAAAGTCTCTTTTGCTACATAAGGTGACATATTCAGAGGTTCTCGGGATTAGGACACGGATATCATTGTGTGGGGAGGGACAGTCTGCCTATCTAGTCACCTCTCTAGACACTGAAGATGTGTGTTCATCCCAAATACAAAATACATCCACCCTGCCCAAGGCCTCATCCCATTATAACATCAACTCAGGAGTCCAAAATCTGCTCTGAATCTCGTCACCTAAATCACCTCAATCTGGCAACGGGGAGGCTCCAGGGATGACCCAGCAGTTCCTCTTCCTCTGTGAACCTGGAACTCACTAAACCAGTTACCTGGCCCTAAAGTGTAGTGAGCGGCCACCCAGAGGGGTACAATCTAGTTCTGTCCCTGATCCAAGGGACCTGATATGTGATACGGACAAGAAAAGAAAGAAACAAAGAGGCTGCACACCCAGAAATACCAGACCCCTAAGCCTCCTTTCCACCTGGTCACAGAGGACAGGGAAAGGAGTTTCTCCAAAGGGTCTGTCAGCACCTCACTCCATGTCCTGTGAGCTCGGGAGAAGGCTGAGCTAGACACTTTCCTTCTGTGGGTACTGCTCATTTTAGAAACTGAGTCAAGCCGGGTGCAGTGGCTCACCTCTGTCATCCCAACACTTTGGGTGGCCAAGGTGGGCAGATATGCTGAGGCCAGGAGTTCATGACCAGCCTGCCCAACATGGCAGAACCCTGACTCTACTAAAAATACAAAAATTAGCGGGACGTGGTGGTACACGCCTGTGGTCCCAGCTACTGTGGAGACTGAAGCAGGAGAATCGCTTGAACCCAGGAGTCAGGGTTGCAGTGAGCCAAGATCATGACCCTGCACTCCAGCTTGGCCACAGAGTAAGACTCTGTCTCAAGAAAAAAGAAAGCGAGTCTGAGTCAGGGCCTGCCCTGGGGTCTTCCATCGGACAGCTGTGCATTACTTGCAGGTGAAAATTTTCCCAGAGCACAGCTGAGCCTGGTTGTCCTGCTTGTAGGACTCGGGCGTGTAGCTAATTATCAGCTCCACCTGGGCTGTTTTTACCTGGTCCCTACCCATATCTTCAATTAGGATCCACGTGCTGGGGGCTCAAGAAAGCCTACGCTTTTAGAAAGCTCTCTGGTGAGTCTCATCATCAATCAGGTTTGGCAGCCACAGATCTACAGCTTTCTGGCCCAGAGATACCTGGGGCGCAGGAGGGGTCAGAGCTGCCCGTGATGCTGGCTGTGACCTGGCGAAGGCTCCCTCAAGTGGGGACCCTGGAGCCCAGGGGACCAGGACCAACGGGTTCCCGCCTGCTCCAGGCTTCTCAGGAGGAGAAGAAAGGAAGGCTGGAAAAGCCCATGTGGAGGAATAGAGCTGCTCTTCCTGGACATCCAGGGCCCCCCTTGATACTGGGCCGTTGCAAGGTAGTGACACCAAGTTCCCTTTTTAAAAAGCCCTATGACTGGGCGCGGTGACTCACACCTGTAATCTCAGCACTTTGGGAGGCCAAAGAGGGTGGATCACCTGAGGTCAGGTGTTCAAGCCTAGCCTAGCCAACATGGTGGAACCCCAGCTCTACTAAAAATACAAAAATTAGCCAGGTGTGGTGGTGTGTGCCTATAATCCCAGCTACTGGGGAAGCTGAGTCAGGGGAGTCACTTGAACCCAGGAGGCATAAGTTGTAGTGAGCTGAGATCACTCCATTGCACTCCAGCCTGGGTGTCAGAGCGAGATTCCATCTCAAAAAAAAAAAAAAGTGAGCCCTTTTACAGAAAACTATTAAGTAAACAATAGTACAGTGGTACCTGAGAGACTGATGTGTGGGTACTTGCTTTCCCTTGATGTTCTAGAGTAGAGCTGCACTGTCTAATGTGATTGTCAGCAGCCTCACGATCTATGGAGTACTTGGAATGTGCTGGTGTGACGGGCAGGGTTGCCAAACTCAGTAAATAAAAGTTGAGGATGCCTCCTCCATCAGTGTGGGCTGTGCACAGTGACTTTCTTCCAGAATGGAAAGGGGGATGAAAGAGTAACTTTACAGTGGCAAAACCTGACAAACTGCCTCAGCCAGCCAGGGTTAACGTCAAGTGATACACCACATTAACAGCACACCTGGGTAAGACACCTGAGTCCCTGGGGGACCAGGACTTAGAAGCCTCAAATTCCACAGCCACTCCTCACTGCCCTTACTGGCCTTCGTGAGCCTGATGGGACCACAGGAGGTCTCTTGGAGGCCCGGAGAGGCATGTGAGGACTTGACATTTTCCACAGGTATGATGGCCGGGGTTGGTGCTTGAGACCTCTGGTCAGAGCTGGTAATGCTGCATAATGAATTGCCACAAACTTAGCTTAAAAAAACAAATGTATTGGCCAGGTGCAGTGGCTCACACCTGTAATCCCAGCACTTTTGGAGGCCAAGGCAGGCGGATCACCTGAGGTCAGGAGTCTGAGACCACCCTGACCAACATGGAGAAATCCCTATCTACTAAAAATACAAAAAACTAACCAGCTGTGGTGACTCATGCCTGTAATCCCTGCTACTTAGGAGGCTGAGGAAGGAGAATCGCTTGAACCTAGGAGACAGAGGTTGCAGTGAGCCAAGATTGCACCACTGCCCTTCAGCCTGGATGACAAAGCAAGACTCCATCATAAACAAACAAACAAACAAAACCTTGTTAAATTCCTCCCATGTGTTGATCCACTTGCTATAATATTTATTCCTGCTATTATGAGTCACCTGCTCCCAGGGCTGCCCTGCCCATTGTGAGACCTCGTCTGTCTGCTTAAGTGTGAGATGGTGTTTTTCCTGCCTTTACCACATTCTCCCCCCCTCTGGCTGGTGTCACAGCCCTTTAAGGAGTGAGTGCATTGGCTCTGGGATCTTAGTCTCCCCTGTTTGCTGGCAGGCATCGACTTGGCATGAGAAATAAATGTCAGTGGGAATTTTTTTTATTTTTTTTTGAGATGGAATCTTCCTCTGTTGCCAGGCTGGAGTGCAGTGGCATGATCCCAGCTCACTGCAACCTCTGTCTCCTGGGTTCAAGTGATTCTCCTGCCTCAGCTTCCTGAGTAGCTGGGACTACAGGCATGTCCCACCACGCCCAGCTAATTTTTGTATTTTTTGGTAGAGATGGGGTTTCACCATGTTGACCAGGATGGTATTAATCTCTTGACCTTGTGGTCTGCCTGCTTCAGCCTCCCAAAGTTCTGGGATTACAGGCATGAGCCACCTTACCTGGTGGCTGGGAAAAATCTTTTTAAAGATGCACATATATAGGAAAATGCATATCCCAACACAAACGTGGTTGCACCTGTTGATGTGCGTCTTAAGAAGCCTGACGTAGGGAAGTTTGGTAGGTGGAAGTTACTTTCCATCTCCTTTCTCATAGCATGGCACATGGAAGAGAAGACTTTGGCTTTAGCATTTCACTAGAGCATCCTGCTTATTCCATCTTCATGGGCCTTTAGTACCAAATTTACTTGAAAACCTTGTGAAATTATTTATGCAGAATGAAAGAATGAGGAATCATGGGTAATGGGAAAGCAACCAGCCAGCTGTGCAGAAACTCCAACATAGGTGGTTTATGACTAATTGGAAAAACATATCTTATCTCAGTTGACTTAATCCTTTTTGCAGTGCGGGGGCCTTCAGTGTTCCCAGAAGGTTTAAGGAGCAGAATCAGCTCCCAAGGTGCTCAGCACAGTGACAAAAAAGGACAAGGCTCTGCCTGCATCTAAGGGTCCTTCAGCCATGGCCAGCTGTGTCAAGGGGGGTAAAGACCCTGTCTGTCCTCAGCCTTCCTGGCTATGGCAGGGCATGGGGTTGGGAGAGCAGAGCGTGGTCACTTGTTCTGGCTGGAAACTTAGCCTTGGAAACAAGGTTCCAGAGGCAGAGTTTGAGACCCAAACAGGAGGAGATGGCCAATGTTGATGCTCTCAGAGCGGAGGGACCCGAACTGTCTGATTATAAGTATGGTGTGATCACACAGGCTGCACTAGGACTGGGTCTGCAGACACCTCTATCCCTGGCTTTGTCTCTTCGTGGGCTGATGCAGTGTTGTTTGTGAGATGGAGCAAGTGGCATTGTTCTTACCCCCACCAGGCTGGCGTCAGGATGAAATTCAACACAGGAAGCACCCTCCTCCCACTCCCATGGACCAAGAGGTAATGCTATTAGAGTTATATGGGTTTGGGGATTCCCCTTACTGTTTCCATTTCCTTCCTGAAACCCTGCAAGAGGCTTCGTGGGAAAGGAAGGGTCTTTCAGATGCCTGAGTGCAGGTGGGAATGGCTCTTCCCAGTTAGCCGGGCTGGTTGGAGTCCAGGGTGAGTTGGCTGGGTTGTGGTTTGAACCGCCAGAGCCACTGAGGCACAGCTAGCCCACTGCCAAGTGCTGCCAACCATCCCATAAATGCCACCATTGCTCATGCCTGGGAGACCTTTCAGCATTGACCGAAAGGGTTGCTAGGTCTTGTCCTGCTCAGGACAGGGCAATGAAGAGTGATCTATTGTCATACTCTAAGGACAGATCTGGGTCCTCTGCCTCCCAGGGACCCCAAACACAGAATGCCCTTGACAGGACCCCAGCCCGTGAGCATAGCCCCTCTTATTAGTATTAATTATGCACTTATGTGAAATGTACCCGCTCTTGAAGAGGGGGACAGCCAGTGATTAAAACAGTTGAGGGCAGGTCACCAGGCTATTTCAGGCTCCATTAGGAAATGGCTCTAAGAGAGTTACTTCAGACCCAGGGGAAGGTCTCCCTGTTGGAGGGGCTCTGTGCCTGGTCAGCACCTTACTTTAAATCCAAGCCTACTCCAGCCACCCAAGAACCTTCATTAAGTGGCTCTGAAGTAGGAACTGCTACTTAATTTGCAGGGATCAGCACAATGAAAATGAATAATTATCAGAAATTAAGATTAAAGTGAGCTGGGCAGAGTGGCTCACTTCTGTAATCCCAGCACTTTGGGAGGCCAAGGCAGGTGGATCACAAGGTCAGGAGTTCGAGACCGGCCTGTCCAACACGGTGAAACCCTGTCTCTACTAAAAATACAAAACTTATCTGGGCATGGTGGTGGGCGCCTGTAATCTTAGCTACTCAGGAGGCTGAGGCAGGAGAATCACTTGAACCTGGGACATGGAGGTTGCAGTGAGTCAAGATCACACCATTGCACTCCAGCCTGGGTGATATCTCAAAAAAAAAGAAAAAAAAAGATTCAAGCAGCAGAGCATTCAAGCAGGGGTTAGGGACCCTTCTGAGCACAGGGCCCTGGTTGTTTAGTTTATACACTGGCCCAGGTCTGGAGACAGTGCAAGGCAGGCAGCTGGCCTGCACCATGTGGGTGAACTGAGTCACCCTGCCCTTTGTGGGGGTTGATGGGGATCTTTTCTAGGCCCTTGACTTAGGCAAGGCTGATGATATGAGTGGGGCTTGTCCTGGTCTGGGCTGAATATGATACACTGGGACAAGTTGAAGGGAGGGGGATTGGAGCAGGGTGCTCCAGGGATCATCATCTCTGTACAATAGGAAGTCCCTGAGCTTGGACACATGACTTAGTCATCTGTCACAAGGTTCAGAGCAAAACCCAGAAGGTCAGGCAATGATGCATTGAAACTGTCACTACCCAAGTTAGCATTTTCCAGTATCATTTAAAAATGTTTTATAGCTATGACGTCTCACTGTGTTGGCCATGATGGTCTCGAACTCTTGGTCTCTAGTGATCCTCCTGCCTTGGCCTCCCAAGGTGTTGGGATTATACTCATGAGCCACTGCCCCTGGCCTCCAACACTATTTAAAAATTTTTGATATATCTATGATTTTTGGATTATATCTGTTTTGTTACTTCCATTGGAGAAAATTGATCTGGCCAGGCGAGGTGGCTCACGCCTGTAATCCCTGCACTTTGGGAGGTTGAGGTGGGCAAATCACATGGCGTTTCTCCTGTGATAGTTTGAGACCAGTTTGAACAACACAGTGAAACCCCACCTGTACTAAAAACACACAGATTAGCCAGGTATGGTGATGAGTGTCTGTAATCCCAGCTACTCAGGAGGCTGAAGCAGGAGAATCTCTTGAACCCTTGAGATGGAGATTGCAGTGAGCTAAGATTGTGCCACTGCACTTCTGCCTGGACCACAGAACAAGACTCTGTCTCCAAAAAAATAAAAACCTTTGAAAGTAGATTTTTGTCACTGCTAGGCGACCTTACTAATCACTAACCATGGGTGTACAAGGACCAATGAAATCAGGATGAAAGAATTTGTGCCTTGTTTTCTTTGCCTCTGACCTTCAGCCCCGTGCATTCCTGTGAATGTTTTGCCCACGGCAATCCTTTGAAGACCTTAACTTTTCTGTTTTAAGTGAGATTTCCAAGTGAATTGATGTTGTCTGGAAAGACAGTCCCTTTACTGGAGAGCAATTGGTATTTGAAGAGAATGAGATCAGGTTGCTAAGGACAACCTTGTTTGTAATCTTTGGTTTTATACATTGTTGGTGAGTAAGAGAAATAAGTTTATTCTTTCTTCCAGATGGTAAACCAGAGGGGATGGGTGTTATGGGGCGAAGTGAGTCACAGGCATGGGACGCTCAGATGGAACAGGGCTCTGGGACGCCTCTTTCTTGACTTGGGACCCCTAATTTACCTACCAGGCCTCAAATTAAAAGACAAAGGCCTTTAATCTGCTTGCATGGGAACAGATAAAAGTTCCTCTGGGCGAATGGATAGGGGAGGAAAGGGGGAAGTTTGCAGAAACTGAAAGAGGACTTTTTTTTGGAGACAGAGGAAGAAATCTCTTGTTTAATTGCAAAACCAAAATAGAATTTTTAGTGCCTTCCTTCTCCTACCAGTCGTTTAAGAAATTGACATGTGAGGAACGATCCAAGATGGCCGATTGCTAACATCTCGGGATTGCAGCTCGCAGTTAAAGCTCACAGAACTAGAGGACGCCACACTTTCAGACAAATTCTGGTCGCTCAGGAGCAGAAGATTCCCAGTGGAGGAGACACGCGGGGCAGAAGTTTCGCCGGCACCACGGTGTAGCAGTCTCGCCGGCACCTCCGCACGGCAGCTCTCAGAGCTGACTAGGCGGGGC
>CM052649.1:186672873-186686252 GCA_028533165.1 Leontopithecus rosalia
GGCTCTCCATTTGCCTGGTAAATCTTCCTCCATCCTTTTATTTTGAGCCTTTGTGTATTCTTGCATGTGAGATGGGTTTCCTGGATACAGCACACCGATGAATTTTGGTTTTATATCCAATTTGCCAGTCTGCGTCTTTTGATTGGTGCATTTATCCCATTTACATTTAGGGTTAATATTGTTATGTGTGAATTTGATACTGCCATTTTGATGCTAGCTGGCTGTTTTTCCCGTTAGTTGATGCAGATTCTTCATTTTGTTGATGCTTTTTAGCATTTGGTATGTTTTTGGAATGGCTGGTACTGGTTGTTCCTCTATGTGTAGTGCCTCTTTCAGGAGCTCTTGTAAAGCAGGCCTGGTGGTGACAAAATCTCTGAGTACTTGCTTGTTTGCAAAGGATTTTATTTTTCCTTCACTTATGAAGCTCAGTTTAGGGGGATATAAAATTCTGGGTTGAAAGTTCCTTTTCTTTAAGGATGTTGAATACTGGCCCCTACTCTTTTCTGGCTTGTCGGGTTTCTGCCAAGAGATCTGCTGTGAGTCTGATGGGCTTCCCTTTGTGGGTGACCCAACCTCTCTTTCTGGCTGCCCTTAGTATTTTCTCCTTCATTTCAACCCTGGTGAATCTGACGATTATGTGCCTTGGGGTTGCTCTTCTTGCAGAATATCTTTGTGGTGTTCTCTGTATTTCCTGGACTTGAATATTGGCCTGCCTTGCTAGGTTGGGGAAATTTTCCTGGATAATATCCTGAAGAGTATTTTCCAGCTTGGATTCATGCACTTCATCACATTCTGGGACACCTATCAAATGTAGATTAGGTCTTTTTACATAGTCCCACATTTCTTGGAGACTTTGTTCATTCCTTTTTGTGCTTTTTCTCTCTAATCTTGGTTTCTAATTTTACATTTTTTCTTCGACTTCTGATATTCTTTCTTCTGCTTGGTCCATTCGGCTGTTGAAACTTGTGCAAGCTTCACGAATTTCTCATGTTGTGTTTTTCAGCTCCTTCAAATCATTCATATTCCTCTCTAAGTTGTCCATTCTTGTTATCATTTACTCAAATCTTTTTTCAAGATCTTAGTTTCTTTGCATTGATTTAGAACATGTTCTTTTAGCTCACGGAAGTTTCTCATTACCCACCTTCTGAAGTCTGAGTCCGTCATTTCATCACACTAATTCTCTGTCCAGCTTTGTTCCCTTGCTGGTGAGGAGTTTTGGTCCTTTGTAGGAGGTGAGGTGTTTTGGTTTTGGGTGTTTTCCTTTTTTTTGCACTGGTTTATTTCCATCTTTGTGGATTTATCCACCTGTCATCTGAGTAGTTGCTGACTTTTCGATTGGGTCTCTGAGTGGACGCCCAGATTGTTGATGATGAAGTATTTCTGTTTCTTAGTTTTCCTTCTAACAGTCTAGTCCCTCTGCAGTATGACTGCTGAGGTCCACTCCAGGCCCTGCTTGTCTGGGGTACACCTGTAGCAGCCTCGGAACAGTGAGGGATGCTACCAGTTTCTTCTTCTGCTATCTTTGTTCCAGAATGATGCCAGTCAAAAGTCAGTCTGATCAGTCCTTTTTGAGGTCACTGTGGATATACAGGGGTCAGGGAGCTGCTTGAGGAGACGGTCTGTACTTTATAGGAGCTCAAGTGCTGAGCTGTGAGCTCTGTTGTTCATTCAGGGCTGTTAGGCAGGTACGTATAAGTCTGCTGCAGCAGAACTCATAAAACCCCTTTTTTTCCTCAGATGCTCTGTCTCAGGGAGTTAGGGCTTTCTTTATTCTTTTTCTTTTTCTTTTTTTTTTGAGACGGAGTTTCGCTCTTCCAGGCTGGAGCGCAATGGCGCGATCTCAGCTCACTGCAATCTCCGCCTCCTGGGTTCAGGCAATTCTCCTGCCTCAGCCTCTCAAGTAGCTGGGATTACAGGCGTGCGCCACTATGCCCAGCTAATTTTTTGTATTTTTATTAGAGACGGGGTTTCATCATGTTGACCAGGATGGTCTCGATCTCTTGACCTCGTGATCCACCCGCCTTGGCCTCCCAAAGTGCTGGGATTACAGGCATGAGCCACCGCGCCTGGCCAGGGCTTTCTTTATGAGTATCCATTGCACTGTCCTGCCCAGCTAGGAGGCAGTCTTGTCACTATTTGCCTGCCGAGGCTCCACCCTGTTGCCAGGGGCTCTGCCCTGCTGTCATGGGCTCCGCCCTACTATAGTGGGCTCCGCCCTGGCGGGTTGCCTCGGCAACATCAGGCTGTGACAGCAATGGGAGTGTACCTCAGTAGGGGTGGAATGCCTCGGTAATGGTGGACACCCCTCCCCCACCAAGCTGCATCATCCTGGGTTCAGCTGTGCCCACAGTAAAACTCTCAACCCCGAGCATTTTGAATCACCGTTTTGTTTGTCCCTGTGGGGGTGAGACCTGCCGAGCCTGATCACCTGGCTCCCTGACTCAGAGCTTTTTTTTTTACAGTTGAACGGTTGACTCTCTCCCAGGTGTTTCAGTCGCCTGCTGATAGGGCACCAGGATCTGTGTGATTTCCCCTGCAGCGACCCACTGCACCAGCTGAAACATTGCTTCCCAGGAATCTCCTGGTCTGGCTCACTGTCCAAGTCCCATTTAATCAGATGGATATGCTAATCTGCCCTCCCAAATCTCAGATTGCTGGTTTAACAGGGCACCCAGACCAGTGCGTTTTGTGCGGAGTGCTGCTGCACTGCGGCGCCAGCAGAAACGGCCGCACCAGTTGAAGCAGCTGCGCTGGCGTCCCGTGTCTCTTCTACACCTGGGAATTTCCCCGTTCTGTGGGCAAAAAAGATGTCTGGAAATGCGGCTTGCACTCACCCTCTGTGCCTTCACTGAGAGATGCAATCCTGAGTTGCTCCTACCACACCATCTTCTTCCCAGAATCTTATATAAATTTTTGATAATGTATCTCCTGCACTTTCTAAACCAAATAAATATATACATAAGTAACTACTATGAATCTCTACATATAATAAATACACTTTCAAATATGCCTGTATAAGGTGCACACTATCTACATTCCTCATGTACCTTGGCCTTCCACTCATTAATCATATCCTTGTTCCAGGTTCTCATTTATATTTAGCACTTCAGCAGCAGGCATGTAAAATGAATAGAAATTGTACTGTGAAATTGAATTAAATGTATGTTAATGTGAAAAGACTCATTAAAACAATTAAAAATATATTCAGTTGAGTCTTTCTCATGATCTATCATTTTGATACAATTTATTCATCATCACTGTTCCATGGTTTTTGACCCTTGTGATTTTACTGAACTCACCATGATGATTCATGATCTTTCATCAGCGTATTAGCAATTTTTATCTCATATGCACCCTTATATTCTCTTTGCCATTAATTGTAATGTGTAATGTGATAGCTTGGAATTCAGATGCCAATATCCTTATAGGGACTGGGGGACAGTATTCTGCTTAATCAAACCCTAATTTACTGTATATGATATAGAAATGGTCCTGGCTGTCTCTCAGTTTAGTTCACATCCCAGAGGTCTATTATGTGATCTCTCTTTATTTCAGAACACATTTTAAAATATTTTCTTCTCCATTACCAACAAGATAAACACTACCTTTTTTTTTTTTGAGACAGAGTCTGTTGCTTAGGTTGGAGTGCAGTGGTGTGATCTCTACTCACTGCAACTTCTGCCTCCTGGGTTCAAGCAGTTCTCTTGAACTGGTTTCAAGCAGTTCTCTCAAGTGGCACTACCACCACACCAGCTAATTTATATATTTTTAGTAGAGACAATTTCACCATGTTGGCCAGGCTGATCTTGAACTTCTGACATCCTGAAGTTCTGGGATTACAGGTGAGGGCCACGGAGCCCAGCCACTATTTTGAATTACTTTGTTTCAACCATGAAGTTGCATCAAAATAGTCACATGTTGGTCTTCTTCCTGAGACTTCATTTAGTACAGAGATACTCTACCATGCCTAGAAAAATTCTTGGTTTTCAATAAGAAAGATAATTCCTCTCAAGTTTTCTTGGAATAACTTCAATACTGTAACACCTTGTGACATTTTGCAGAAATGTATTTTCATTTTATTTGGCCAAGATTCAGACATCATTTATCATTTTACTTTAATCCAGGGCTAAGAACAATTTTAGCTTCATGACATTAAAAAAGTGAAACACCTTTTAATTCACTCAGATTTTTGTAATGGAAGTGTGTCTGTTTCAAGGTCACTTATCATTACACAATTTTGTGAATAAAAATATATGAGATGATGCAAAAATGTTGACACTGAGTATCCTTGGATAATAATCAAAAATTAGTGACTGAAAAAAGTTGCTCTAAAACCACCAGATGTGTTTGATTTTATAAAGGAAACATCTAGTTGATTAAATGGTTATTACTCTTTCTACAAAACTTTAACAAGTAAATGCATTTATCTTAGAAACAAACAATGAAAGATTTCCATTAGCATACATCTACCCCATCAGTGCAGTTGAGTTCTGTTGTCAAGTTAAAAATCAGAAAAAGAAAACAAAGTAACTCTAAATTAAAGACTTAATGGTATCTAAATTTTAAGGATTACACTTCAGTACTAGAAAAATGTATTTGAATATGAGATAATATATGTATGAGTTATTAACCATAAATATGCATAGTTTTGTTAATATAACAAATATATTATGAACCACATACCAAAAGAAGATATAGGGCAAACAAGTAGGTTAAATAACACAGATAAGAATTTTAATATCTTTTTCACCCTAAAAAAACGCAGTTTATTAGCGGGAGACTTTGACACCACATTGTTAATATTCAACGGATCAATGAGATAGAAAATTAACAGCGACATCTATGATTAGAACTCAGACCTGGAACAAGTAAACTCAGCAAATATTTATAGAATTCTTCACCCCAGGTCCACAGAACATACATTTTTTTTAGTATCACATTACACCTATTTTGAAAGTGACCACATAATTGGAAGTAAATCACTCTTCAGCATTTGCATAGCATTTCAGACTTAAATGAAATATTGGTTGGCTGTTTGTTATTTTCTTTCTTATTCCTTCCTGTCTCTGCTGTTAAGCACAATTATCAGCATAAAATAGGTTTTTAATACCTATTTTAGATTGCATTCCAGCCTGGGCAATAGAGTGAGACTCCTATTCTCTCCCCTCTTCTTTCTCTTTCTCTTTCTTTCATAAAAAAAAATAACACCACATTATGATTCTTAAAAATAAAAAATGAACCAGAAAAAAAAACACAGTTTATGCTAATTCATTCTCCTTACTCTGTAAATAACTTAAACATACTGAAACAGAATAATCTGCATGATCAGATGGTGTGTTTTTCCAGCGAGGCTCTTGAGAGCATTGATGTTGATCCCAGATGAGATCCGCAATCTTGGTTGTCGTAATTAGAGTATGATTGAATTGACTGTATCATCAAACATTTTTCTCACCTGCCCGAGCTAAACAGTTGATAATTGCCTTTAACATACTGCAGAAGTCATTTTTAATCCAAATATTAAATTTAGCTGTGTTCTATGTTTTTATTTGGAAGAATTATGGAATTTGCTTTAATATGATGCCAAATTGGGTGAAATAAAATAGCGAAAAATCCACAGATGCTACTTTTAGGTTGTTCACAGTGAAAAGAAAAATTTATTCCTATGTGACCCATTAAAATTTCAAAATCTGAATGCACAGCTTAGCTCTCGCCGTTAGAAGTCACAACCTGAGTTCGATGGGGCTGAGGGTGAAGCTCCTGAGCACTCTCAGTAAACACGGAATGAAGCTCAAGTTTACTCTCATCATACCGCCTTTCACCTTAGTGTATTCTCAATATTCTTAAGTCCCAAAGTGTATAAATAATGATGTATAATAAGGGAATAACACCATTATACAAACCAGGAATGAAAATCTAATCATAAAAACATAAGCTTAGGTCAGACATCTAAAGCAAAGATAAAGGGTGTATAAAAGGAAAAAGTCACTTACAAGAATCCAAAAGCTGTTTTGTATATGGTGGATACATTATTTGTAGAAAAAGAAGTCTGATAAAGTATACTTCCTCATCTTTGTTATAAAACATAGTTTTTGAGATTGTTATTTTATTAATAATATTATTTGAATAGTGATGCACTGTCCCTTGTGTGGATTTAAAATATAATCTATATAAATGTAAAGTGTTTTATTATATCAATAAAAGTATCATTTTTATCAGACATTTTACAACATTTATTGAGCAGCCTTCTTAGACCTATGAATTTTAGGTACCAGGGAGAAGGGATTTCTTGTTAAGTGGCAATAAATAGCAAACAGAAAAATCCAGCTGGCAAATTTAGAAAAGAAAAAAATGTTTCCACCAAAATTAGGCCTGTTAAAAGAAGTTTTATAAAATACAGCAAGATGAAAATAATAAATATGGTAAGTATCAGATGCATTGAATGATTATAATGCATTTGTCACTTTCTGGAAGTTGAAATTAGTGTAGATTGCGGCTGGAGGCACAATGCTTGCAGATAAGGATATTTGTAATTTCAAGACATTTAATTCCCAGCTTCCTTGGAGGAAAAAATAAGCAGGAAAATTATTACTTTAAATGTAGACAATAGAAAACTACTGGAGGACCTTCACAAACTCTATGCTACCAGTTTTGAAAAAGCCTAAAATCCTTTTGGAAGAGTGTTTCTTTCTGATTATTTCAACTGAGGAGATACCAGCTAAGTAAAACACTCTCTTTTTCTAAAAATGTGAAAGTCTTGTACAATCATGCTCCTATGCATCACAGTATAATAAGAGTCTTACCAGATGTGTCACATATTGAATTTGGAGGAATATTTCCAAGTTGAAAATTGCAATTTGTAAAACTGCATCTTCTATTCTTCTTGTGCACTTACTATGAGCAGTTGAGATCCTTCCCCCCTAAATACATAAAATGCAGATATTTGAAGAACTTAAAAATGCTTTGTTCTTTTCCTAATGTTCAGAGACAGTGATTCTGTACAATTATATTTTCTTGAGGGCTTGGTGCCCTTATGAGCTACAATTAGGCAACTATTATCGCTATATATTTTTTCTGTTTTGACTTCTCCTTACTCCTTTCTGTCTTACATGTTAAAAATCACAGAACAAGAAAACATTATTTCCTAATATAGTCAGACAAAATTAAGTTATATATTTTAACAGCAAAATTGAAATATACTGGCCACATTCATGATTACATGTTTAATATGTAAATTGCAAATTTAAAACTTATAGAGGAAGCTGTAAGAATACAAAACTTGGGGAACTTTTTATAGTAAGGAAATGCTATTTTCTTTGAATTTTGAAGATTATTATTCTCATTATTAAAGATGTTATAAATAAAATACGATTACAATTCAAATATAATATTACAAAATTAACAAAGCATAAGATCAATATAGTATGGCGTCAATATTCATAAAGTTGCCTTTTTTCATTTAGAATCACCTATTGCACTTTGGTGTGATTCCCTGAGACATGACTGAAGTTATGAAAAGACAATGTCCTAGCTCTTCATTGAGAAAATTCTGCCTCATCCCCCCACTCACCTGAGTCTTGAGCTCTCACTGTTATTAATGCTGACAAACAGACAGCTACCCAGCTGAGTCTCTGGAGTGAGTCCATGTTTGTAAGACGAGGCTCACAATATGTGGTTATAAGGAAGCAATGCCATCAGCCCATCCCTTCCAGGCCTATAATTTTCATGTCAACCCTAAAAATAGTACAAGCTCCGGTTTTGTGATTTTTAAGAAAGGGAGCCACCAACAGAAAATGAAACCTTTTGATTCCTAGAAAATACATTAGAAATAGCTGTGCTCCAACTTTCCTGTGTGTAAGCTGATTTTGCCTGTTCTCATAAACAAAACAGTAATCTCCCAATTACCCAACCTTTAAAATTAGTAAAACACAACATCAGATTTTCCACTGCGTTACTCCTGGTTAAAGTAATTTATGGTTGCCCTCACTAATGTTCCCCAGTAATCTCTGATTTTCATGGTAAGACGTAGGCCAAAAGTACCTTTGTGAGAATGACAAAATGCCACCTCTACCTGACCTTAATGGGCAAAGTGCCCCATTTTCCTGAGGACACAGTTCTGAGTCTGGGCACCAGACATGGGAGCAAAATGCAGACTGCTACCACTCACCAGTTTGCCCAGGTACATTTACAGAGTATAGCAGTGTACATCTGTTTCAAGCAAGGAATATTTGAACAAAAACTGTCCATGCCAAGAGGTTTTTTTTAGATATGAAGTATCAAAGGGGTATTCCACCACCCTGTCCCTCAGGTTTCTTTGTGGCTTCCACTCACAGGAATGTTTTACACACTCAGTAGTGGAGCACACATTTTACAGCAAAGACCTTTTTTTCTTTGCTTCTGTGACACCCATCAAATAACATTAATCATCATCATCACTGCCTATTTGCTTTCTTAGTCTAACGCTGTGTGTTAAATTGTATGTTAAAATTGTGACTTCTATTTTCATAAACCTGTGGGTCTTAGCACAGCGCAGGTGCTCAGCTTCTTTAGCTACAGCATGGCTGTGGTCTCATGCATCATCTTTAATTCTCTAAAAAGCATGTCCTCCATTTGGCCTAAGTCAGGACCAAAAAACTCACAGACCTCTACTGTCCACAAGCTTTATTCTTCCTGGTCTCTGCATCTCAGTCCAACATATCATCAGCTGCCATCAATATAATTTTATTTTCCATTCAATTTTAAAACAATTTCATTTCCATTTTTAGATCATAATTTAGTTGCCTTTTCTAAGACTTTCAACTCCATTTAAATCTTTTTGTCTTCTTTCTTTAAAAAAAAAAAAAAAAGAATACCTCCTGCATTGCCCTTTTATTGAGTTGTTTCTCATTCCTGTCCTCATGGCCCTCAGGCAAGGAGCTAGCCAACCAGCCATTTATCTTTCCTCTTCTTTTACATTCCTATGGACATTTCTCATTCATCACATGAAATGCATTCATCTCTCCCTCCACATGATCCTCACCCACCAAGCTTAATCATACTCCTTTTAACGCACATATTCTTTTGAAAGTAAAAGCAGGGACTCTCCTCTTTTTTCTTTCTCCTTTTAGCCACCTGTAGGAAAGTAGAAAAACTAACTTGAGCCAACATCTTAAAAATATAACCTTGTAAAAAAAAAATCTTTTTGTCTACTCATTGAAGAAAAACTGTCAGGAAATAATCCTTTGAAGGAGAAAACTATCAATAAAAAATAAAAGCAACATAAGCCCTTTCCAGGTCAACAAAAACTGAGTTGACTTCAGCTAGGTAAAAATATAAACATTAGCTGGGCATGGTGGCAGGTGCCTCTAGTCCCAGCTACTTGGGAGGCTGAGGCAGGAGCATCACTTGAACCCAGGAGGTAGAGGTTGCAGTGAGCTGAGATCGTGTCACTGCACTCCAGCCTGGGCAACAGAGGGAGACCTCAGAAAGAAAGAGAGACAAAGAGAGAAAGAAAGAAAGAAAAAAAGGAAAGAAAGAAAGAGAAAGAAAGAAATGTCAACTAACCAAAGAGGGAGGGAGGGAGGGAGGGAGGGAGGGAGGAAGGAAGGAAGGAAGGAAGGAAGGAAGGAAGGAAGGAAGGAAGGAAAAATCAAATAACCAAAGAGAATAATTTGAATTTACATGAAATGACCAAAGCACCAGTAAAAACAGTCACATCACTGTAAAAGACATCATGCATACATTTTTTATTTCTTATATTATTTTTTAAAATGAATGCTATGCATAACAACATATATAAAATTGTATTGTTGGACTAATTACAAATACATGTAATATACTTACCAATAACTGAGCAAAACAGGTCAGTGATAACATGTTTCACAATAAAAATTAGCTGAATATTCTAAAACTGAGAAAATTCAGAAATGGAAAATAAAAAGGTTAATATCAAACGACTTGTAGATATCTTTGTTATTTTTTTGTTTTCTCATCTTATTTTTAAAAATAAAATTATATAAAATAAGTAAAATATTAAGTTTATAGTATATGTAGATATAAGTATAAAATTTATATCACAAAATGAGAAGCAGAAATATAAATACATAGAACTAACATTTGTATAACTCATCAGTATTAAGGTATTATAAATGTAAAACATGTTCTGATGAATGAAAATGTATATCAGAAGCCCTAAAAGAACAAGTGATAGATCCAAATATATATTAAAAATTATTTTAAAAAATGCAGTGTTACATAAAAATGCCTTCTTAATGCAAAAGAAGGCAAAATGAAGTAGAAAAATAAATAAAATACACATGTGATACATAGAAAACAAAAATGATTCAAAAAATAAATCCAAATATATAAATAATACTAAATATAAAAAGTTGAATTAAATAAAAATTGAGATTGTTAGACAAAATACAAAATATAAAAACGAGATACAAATATATGCTGTCTACAGCACAATCGCTTTGGATCCAAATAAACAAATTGTGTAGAAGTGAAAGAATAAAAGCTTGCAAAGAGCAGCCATAATGAAATTGTAGTTGCAATTACACAATTAAAAAAGAATTTAGGCTGGGCTTAGTGGCTCTCGCCTGTAATCCCAGCACTTTGGGAGGCCAAGGTGGATGGATCACCTAAGGTCAGGAGTTAGAGACCAGCCTGACCAACAGGAAGAAACCCCGTTTCTATCAAAAATACAAAATTAGCCTGGCATGATAGTGCATGCCTGTAATCCCAGCTATTTGGGAGGCTGAGGCAGGAGAGTCACTTGAACCTGGTAGGGAAACTCCGTCTCATTAAAAAAAAAAAGTAAAATAAACAAATAAAAAGAAAAAAACAGACGCTTAGGTGTAAAATGAGACATTTAAAATTGACCAAAAAAAGTCAATTCCTTAGGAAGATGTAACAATCATCAACCAACAGG
Organism: Leontopithecus rosalia; assembly: GCA_028533165.1. Classification (NCBI taxonomy): domain Eukaryota; kingdom Metazoa; phylum Chordata; class Mammalia; order Primates; family Cebidae; genus Leontopithecus; species Leontopithecus rosalia. The sequence continues at coordinate 186,683,783 of CM052649.1, forward strand.
CAAGTAAGAAAACAAAATATATGAGGCAAAGACTGACAAAAATAAATCCAGAAAGAGAGAATAAAAAATAACAGGCATTTAAATACTTCACTCTCAATAATAATTTAAAAAACAGCCAACAGGTCAAAGAGTAAACAGACTTAAAAACAAAACCACTGAGACCTAGCACATTTGTATATTCTGTTCCACCTAACAGAAATAGACTACACATTTGTAGTAAGTGCGCATGGAATCTTCTTCAGAATAAACTATAGTCTAGGTGATTACACACACAATACAATTAAAAGAATTGTGTAAATGCAAAGTATTTTCTCTGACTGCAATGGAATAAAAATAAAAATAAATGACATCGGGAAATTTGGATAAGTCACAGGTATGTAAAAATTAAGCAATGAAATTCTTAATGGCCAATGTGTCAAAAAGTTTAAAATTGGAAATATTTCAGATGAATGAAAATGTTTACTTAACAACAAAACATGCAAGATGCAGCAATTAATGGCAGTCAATTTCTTCATGAAAAAGGATTTCAAATCAATAACCTGGGGCAAAGGCGTTTCTTTGAAACAAAAAGAAGTCATACTGAAATTCCTAACAGGAAAGAATGGAGTGTGCAATTCTTTGGGAATAAGATCATTGAAAAGTGTCCTGAGAGTTAAGAGAATCTAGCAGGCAAGGTACAGGATTAGGGCCAGGTGCTGGCTCAGAAAAAAAAACAGAGAAAGACACTAATTTCTGACGTCTATTTTACCTTCAGTCTCTGGACAAGCAGAGAGTACAGGGAAAGGCCAAGTTGAAAACATTCTGGTAAGTGGAAAAGGTGTTCTACAAGAGACACACAGAACACAGTTTTCAGAACTTGGAATTTTTTGCATTAGTAAATTTATTTATTTGTGTTAGTAGGTTATTCTATAATTGACACATAATTTCAACTATTTATAGGGTATGTTTCAAAACATGTACATTGTGTTATGATAAAGTTGGGGTAATTAGCATGTTCATCATCTCAAACCATTATCATTTCTTTAGAGTGATAAGTTTCAAGTTACTGTTTTCTAGCTATCGCAAAATGTATGCTGTAATTATACCACAGTTGTTATAGCCACCCAACTATGTAACAGAACACCAGAAGTTATTTTTTCTATCTAACTGTAACTTCACACCCAATGAATGGCCTCCCTTAATCTTTTTCTTCCCAGACCCCTCCCCAAACTCTGATAACCACCAGTCTTCGCTTACCTTCTGCAAGATCAACTTTCCAATATTCCACTTATTAGTAAGCTCATGCAGCTTACTAATTTTTTGTCTTTCAGCCTATGGTTTATTTCATTGAATATCATATTCTCTAGGTTCACACACTTTGCCACAAATGACAGTATTTTATTTCTTTTCATAGCCAAATAGTATTCCATTGTGTATCTATACCACATTTTCCTTATTTATTTATTGATGGACACATTTTGATTTCATCTCTTAGCTGCTAGGAATAGTGCTGGAAGAAACATCATAGTGCAAATATCTTTTTGACATACTGATTTTAATTACTTTGGCTATAGAACAGTAGTTCAATAATAAGCCATATGTTAGCTCTATTTTTGACTTTTTGAGAAATCACCAGTTTTCTTTATAATGATGGTACTGAGCTACTTCCCCATAGAAAGTGTTAAAGAGTTTTCCTCTCAGTGCATTCTCACGTGTATTTGATATATTTTGTCTTGGGAGTAGCCATTGTTACTAGGGTGGGATGGTATTTCACTGCAGCTTTAATTTTCATTTTCCTTATAGTTGGTAATGTTGAGCATTTTGCTATGACCCTGCCAGCCATTTGTACACTTTTTTGGGAAAACTGTCTATTAAGGTATTTTGCCATTTTTAAAATTGGATCATTTGTTTTGTTTTGTTGTTTGTTTGCTGGTTAGTGGTTTGAATCCTTTATATACTCTGGATATTTGTATAGTTAGCAAATGTTTGCTCCCGTTCTGTAGCTTGTCTCTTCACTATGTCGATTGTTGTGTTTTCTTTGCACGTTTTTAGTTTGATATAATCTATTTGCCTGTATTTTCTTCTTATCTATGCTCTTGAGGTCCTATGCTTTTGATGTCTTTAAACGGAGTCATGGAAGTCCTATAGAATTTCCCATTTGTTTTCTTCAAGTAGTATTATAGGATTGGGTTGTATATTTAAGTTCTTAATGCATTTAGGTGGATTTTTTTTTTTTTTTGAGACGGAGTTTTACTCTTGTTGCCCAGGCTGGAGTGCAATGGCACGATCTCGGCTCACCGCAACCTCCGCCTCCTGGGTTCAGGCAATTCTCCTGCCTCAGCCTCCCGAGTAGCTGGGATTACAGGCACGCACCACCATGCCCAGCTAATTTTTTGTATCTTTAGTAGAGACGGGGTTTCACCATGTTGACCAGGATGGTCTCGATCTCATGACCTCGTGATCCACCCGCCTCGGCCTCCCAAAGTGCTGG
>CM052649.1:186686352-186696479 GCA_028533165.1 Leontopithecus rosalia
TATTAGGTGGATTTTTAATATGGTAAGAAATAAGGGTCTGGTTTTATTAGTCTGCATGTAGATATAGTTTTTTCTAGCATCATTTATTGAAGAGACTATTTTTTCCCAATATGTGTTCTTGGCACCTTTGTCAAAAAATCAGTTGTCTTCTTAGTGTGGATTCGTTTCTGGGTTCCCTAATCTGTTTCACTGGTCTAAGTGTGTGTCGTTATTACCAGTACCACGTTATTTTTGTTACCATAGATTTGTAGTATGTCTTGAAGTTAGGTGATGCGATGTGTCCAGCTTTGTGTGTGTTCTTTCTCTCAAGATTAGTTTGCTTATTTTGGTTGTTTTGTTTTTGTTTGTTTCATTTGAATTTTATTATGTTTCCTATTTTTTTTTTTTTTTTTTTTTTGAGATGGAGTTTCGCTCTCGTTACCCAGGCTGGAGTGCAATGGCGAGATCTCGGCTCACCGCAACCTCCGCCTCCTGGGTTCAGGCAATTCTCCTGCCTCAGCCTCCCGAGTAGCTGGGATTACAGGCACGCGCCACCGTGCCCAGCTAATTTTGTGTATTTTGAGTAGAGACGGGGTTTCACCTCATTGGCCAGGATGGTCTCGATCTTTTGACCTCGTGATCCACCCGCCTCGGCCTCCCAAAGTGCTGGGATTACAGGCTTGAGCCACCGCGCCCGGCCCTATGTTTTCTATTTCTATAAAGAATTTCATGACGTTTTAATGAAAAGTGTCATAAATTTGTAGATCATTTTTGGAAGTGCAAACATACTATTCTTCAAATATGAAGGTAGAATATCCTTTTTTTGGAAACTTTAATTGTTTTCATCAGTGTTTTATATTATTTTACATTACTTTTAACCGCAAAAACTGCAACTACTTTTGCACCAATCTAGTAATTATTATAGATATCTTACACATTCTTGGTTAAATTTATTCCTAGGTATTTTATTTCATTCTCTAGCAATTATATATAAGACTGCTTTCTTCTTTTTCAGATATTTTGCTATTGATATATAGAAATATTAATTATTGCCTGGCACGGTGGCTCATGCCTGTAATCCCAGCACTTTGGGAAGCCAAGGTGAGTGGATCTCGAGGTCAGGAGATTGAGATCATCCTGGCTAACACAGTGAAACTCCATCTCTACAAAAATACAAAAAGTTAGCTGGGTGTGGCAGCCGCACCTGTAGAAGAAATCAGGCAATTTTATAACCTTGCACCACATAAATAAAAACTGAAAGGTAGTACTAATAAATGCAAACTACATCACCTGGAAAATGGGAATCCAAAATGTCACTTTCAATATTTAAGTGTTAGAACTTTTGATAAAAATAAATGTGGTAAAATCAAACTTTTGGTAGGCTCTGCATAGCTTAATATCAGCATAAAGTAGGGGGAAAATCTTAAAAATAAAAACAAACAATAACCTACACACACGCACACACCCCCCTCCAAAACTAAAATCCAATGCATATATATTAATATTTGTGTTGAGTGAGTCTAAAGCAGAACATTTGATGAACTTGATACATTTATTTTTTACCACATTGGCACACTGATAAAATCATCTATATTTAATTTGAATAAAAATGTCTGCATCTTAAAAATACTGCTTTGTATTATGAATAGCAAATGTAAAGTCTTTATCCTGAGAGGTATCCTGATTCTCAATCCAATATATATGGCAACCCATTCCTCTGGTTTCAAACTGAGCCCTCATTAAGGCTCAAATATGGAGTGAGAGAAACCCAACAAGAGTATGTGAAATAAGGATGGGGTAGGATAGTCAGTTCTAAGGCTCAGGAATTGCCTGGGTAATCCCAATATAATGATGTCAACTGTAAAGTCTACTAAATAAAAATAAACATACAAAGCTGAAACTGCCATGGGTTGACATCTGTGAAGTTCTCTGGAGTTATAAGCGGTTGTGCCAAAAGGATTGAGCCAGAATGACATGAATTTAAGGATTAAGGCAAATGTTTACTAGCACATAAATATTTGTTCCAAATTTTATTACAGTAGCAATATTCTTTTCAGTAATGTCAGTTTCCTCAAGCTAGGGATGCCATAGACAAACTAAGACAAGTGCCTAATATATTGTAGGCAATTAGTTTCAAAATTCAACAAACTTACAATAAACTCTGTTTCGTGAATAAATCTCACTGAAAGGCACTATCCAGTAGCTGTATCCTTCGTTTTTTTTCTGGGATTTTCTGTTGCTGGATTCCAAACCAACCTTATTTGAATCCTAGTCATTTCTAAGTCCCCAGATTAAGTAAACAGAAAAAAAGCAGAAATTAAGCCAAATTACCCCAAACAGTCCATATCTAATAAATTTGCTTTCCCCCGAAGAACCAAGTATGTAAAATCCAACCTAAATTCAAAGGTAGCAGTTAACACCATATGCAAAAATTAGCAAAGTCACAACGTAGAAACTCTTAGTCTGTTACTCCAGAAAAAATAATAACATTCTTACTTTGGCATGTGTTTGGAAAGAGTATGACAAAATATATCCACTAAATTATAATAAAGTATCTTTGAAATATGATTTTATTCTTATTTTAAAATATTTACTCTAATATATTCATATAAGACTTTCAGTGAAAATGTTTATAGCTACCACATATGAATTAAAACAGCCCCAGAGGAAACAGCATTTTTTATTAGTAATAAAGATTGAATCTCCAAGTGATAAAGCAGGAGTGCCATCATCTCAGACAAACACTACCACCACCACTTGAAATTCCAGCTCCCTTTCTAGCCTCATGTATTTCAAGGAAATCACCTCTTTTTTTTGAGACGGAGTTTCACACTGTTGCCCGAGCTTCAATGCAATGGTGCGATCTTGGCTCACTGCAACCTCCACTTCCCGGGTTCATGTGATTCTCCTGCCTCAGCCTCTTGAGTATCTGGGATTACAGGTGCACACCACCACATCTGGCTAATTTTTTGTATTTTTTTTTTTTTAGTTGAAATGGGGTTTCACTATGTTGGGCAGACTGGTCTTGACTCCTGACCTCATGATCTGCCCACCTCAGCCTCCCAAAGTGCTGGGATTACAGGCCTGAGCCACTGCACGCAGCTGGAAATCAATTCTCTTCTAACTACAAGCAGCCAGAAAGGGCAGACAGTTAAACACAGGTAAGAGAGCTTGAGGCAAGTGCGCTGGCTCATTCCTGTATTCCCAGCACTTTGGGAGACCGAGGTGGGTGGGTCACAAAGTCAGGAGTTAAAGACCAGCCTGGCCAGCATAGTGAAACCTCATGTCTACTAAAAATACAAAAATTAGCCAAGCCACATGCCTGTAGTCCCAGCTACCCAGGTGGCTGAGGCAGGAGAATTGCTTGAACCCAGGAGGCAGAAGTTGCAGTGAGCCGAGACTGCAACATTGCACTCCAGCTTGGGTGACAGTGAGACTGTCTCAAAACAAAAAAACAAAAACAAAAAACAGCACAGCTCTGGCATTGAGGGAGGTGGGGGAAAGTCTCCTGAGTAACTGCTAAACTTCACCCTCATAGAGTGGGCCCCAGTAAAACAGTGGGCCTTCATAAGCATATTCCTTTCCCTTCGGGTGCACTGAGATAGGGAAGCTAAAAGCAGACTCAGCGGTTATCCCTGTAGCTGCAGAAGGATGTGCAGGAACAGACACACAACTCTCTTCCAGATAAGCACAACAAAGAGACACAGCAGCAGTCCAAGCCTCTGACAAACTCAACCACGCTGAATCCTTAAAAACTCTTAGTCTCTAAAAGAGTGTGGCTCTGACCTAACTCGGCCAGCTGCCTCTCTCAGGTTTATTCAAAATAAACCTGTCCCTGTTGACTGTCAAGCCACGCTTCATATTTCTCTCCTCTTTCTTTAATTCTTACACCAACGATATAAACTAATTTCTTCTGGGAACATAGCTAATGACCCAAATGAAGCTCAAGTGAAACTATTTAACATTCATAATTTATATTTTAAAAATAAAATACTTTATTAAAAAAGATATAAAAACAAATGAAAGAACAGAAACGGATTACTCACAATATCTGAGGTATGGAATCAACCTAAGTGTTTCATCAACAGGTGAATGGATAGAGAAAATGTGGTATCTTTACACAGTAGAATGCTACTCAGCCCTTTTTTTTTTTTGAGATAGAGTCTCACTCTGTCACCCAGACTGGAGTGCAGTGGTGCAATCTTGACTCACTGCAACCTCGGTCTCCCAGGTTCAAGCAATTCTTGTGCCTCAGCCTCCAGAGTAGCTGGGATTACAGGCGTCCACCATTATGGCCGCCTAACTTTTTTGAATTTTTAGTAGAGACAGGGTTTTACCATGTTGGCCCGGCTGGTCTTAAACTCCCGACCTCAGGTGATCTGCCCACCTTAATCTCCCAAAGTGCTGGGATTACCGGCATGAGTCAATGCGCCCAGCCACTCAGCCTTTAAAAAAAAAAAAAACAACAACTCTTGTTATTTGCAACAACATTGATGAACCTGGAGGACAGGATGCTGAATAAAATAAGCTGGCACAGAAATAAACTCATAATATCATTTCTATGTATAGTGTAAAAAGATTTAAACTCATAGAAGCATAGGGCAGAATGATGATTGCCTGGGGCTGGGAGTGGATGAAATGTTGGTCAGAAGTAATGGGTCTGATTTTGTGAGGAGAGGAAGACTGAGCAGTTGTGGCCGCATTACCGACCTGGAGCAGCAGCCGGCTTCTCCACATAGAACCCAGGAGTAGGAGAGTCTGAATTGAATCTCTTCTCCCTCCTTCCTACTGTTTTTGGCTTTGTGAGAAACCTTATTATCAAACACAATGGCCAGCAATGTTACCAATAAGACAGATCCTCACTCCATGAACTTCTGTGGGTTCACTGGAAATCTCAACATCCTTGTGGTCAAGAAGTCGGATGTGGAGCCAATCTTTGAAGGACAGCAAAACTGTGGGTTGCTCTGTTCATAAGGACTTTGCCTTTGTTCAATATGTGAATGAGAAAAATGCCCTGGTTGCTGTAGAAGAGAGTAGGGCAGAATAATCCCTGGCCAGGTTTTACCTATTAGGCTGGCTGCAGAGGCAAAAGTGAACGGAGGAAAAGCAGGTAATGAAATGACCTGCAGCGGAGATGTACGGATCAGTAACAGAACACCCTTCTCCGTGTCTTCTACTCAGCTTCTCTTTTGACTTGGACTATGACTTTCAATGGGAGTATTTTGAAAGGATGTACATTTTCCTCCTCCTTCTTCTCCTCCTATTTCTTTGGCTTCAGTACCCTTGAAACATCAGCATGTATCAGGAAACACCTCTCAAAGGGGTAAAAGTGGCTTCAATTCTAAGAGTGGACAGCAAGGATCTTCCACGTCTGGAAAATTGAAAGGAGATAACCTTTAAGAAGGAACTGATCCAGATAATACAAAAAGCAGATTTGCTTTTGGAAAAACCTGGAAACAATTTAAAAGGAACAGAGCCAACAAGCAGTGGAGATGAAGAATCATAAGTCAGAAGAGGAGCAGAGCAGGAGCTCCTTGAAGAAAAATAAGATGAATGTGAAGATGGAGTCTGAGGGGGGTGCAGATGATTCTGCTGAGGATGGGACCTACTGGATGATGATAATAATGCAGATGGGGAGATGACAAGCTAGAGTTGATCAAAGATGATGAAAAAGAGGCTGAGGAAGGAGAGGATGACAGAGACAGCGCCAATGGCAAAAATGACTCTTAGGCACGTAGTGGATTTAGAAATCTTATCCCAATATTTGTTTACCTAGGTGCTTCTCTAAGATCACATTTTTTACCAGACCTTCTCCCCTACTATCTTCAGCACATGCTCACTGTCCCACCCATCCTTGTCCTTCCCGTGTTCATTAATTCATATTGCCTAGGTCCCATTTTCACCTCCTTTAACACTCCTAATAGTTTTTTTAAGTCTTACCCTGCAACTTTTGCTTTTAATTTTGATACCTCTATATGACTTAACAGTAAAAAGAATTTTTTCCCCTGAGATGGTGTTTTGTTCTGTTGACCAGGCAGGAGTGCAGTGGTGCAATCTTGGCTCACTGCAGCCTCCACCTCCCAGGTTAAGCAATTCTCCTGCCTCAGCCTACTGAGTAGCTAGGTGCGCACCACCATGCAGAGCTTATTTTTTTTTTTTTTGTATTTTTAGTAGCGTCCGTGTTTCACCGTGTTGGTCAGACTGGTCTTCAATTCCTGACCTCGTGATCCTCCCACCTTGGTCTCCCAAAGTGCTGGGATGACAGGCGTGAGCCACCATTCCCAGCAAATTTTGGAGACAGCAAAACTGTCTCCAAAATTATCTCGCTATGCAGAACATATGGTGCTTTTCATCTCGCATAATTTCAGTAGTTGCTTCCCTAACTGCAAAAGCAATTTCATTTAGTTGAGTAGCTCCTAAAAGTAGCTTTGAGTTAGAAATATGTGTGCTACATCCCCATGTAAGTGTGCTTTGTGGGGCAGTTCAACACAAATAATTTATTTTTGTGAATGAGAGGTAGCCTGTTAAATGCATTCTCTAGAAAAATAGTGTTATAGTCTTATTTTTTAACATTGATACTGTGGCTTATTTTTGTGAACAGCCTGATGTTTGGGATCTATTTTTCTCAAAATAAACAAGTCCTTATTAAACCAGGAATTTGGAGGAAAAAAAGGTAGTAAGACTTCCCTACATCTCTTACCTTAATAAATAAGTCATTTTCCTCTCAGTTTTGATTCACCAAAAAATAGAATAATATCCTGAAGAATCAAAACTGAAGAAATATCTGTTAAACCAATACCAGTTGTACACTAAAATTTCAGATGGTTCAGTAGAATAATATATTTTTTGCTCACATCACCATTGTCTCTGAGTCTTGTCTGGTTAACAAGACTTAATCTGGGGTGATCCAAGATGGTCAAATAGGAACAGATCCAGAGTGCAGTTCCCAGCAAGAACAACACAGCGGGTGAGTGTTCACCACATTTCCAAATAAGTTTTAACTGCCTCCTGACCAGGAAATTGCTGGCCGAAAAGCACCACGAGTTTTCGGCACGGCTTGTGCTGTGGGTGGGCGCACACTCACACAAATCTGGGTGGCTGTTTCAAGTGGCACCTGGAATGCCTGGGAGACAAAGCCACCCATTCAACTAACAGGGAGGGGACTGAGACAGGGAGCCAAGCAATCTGGCTCAATGGAGACCTCCCCCACAAAACAAGCAATCTGAAATGCTCTGGATTGAGAGTTTCACAGCAAATGCAGCTGGACCCAAGATGGTCCAGCTCAGTAGGGGGAAGGACATCCATGACTACCAAGGCAGTCTGTCAATACTGAGGCAGTTAACACAGCAGCTGGGCAGAGCCTGTGGCAGCTCAGCAATACCTCTGCTGGCAGACTGAATAGACTACTCCATGAGGGGCAGGGCAGCTCTGAAAAAGCAGCAGCATGTCAGGAACTATAAAGCCAACCTTCCCAGGTCAGAGCACATGGGAAAAGAGGTTGTTATGAGTTCTGCTGCAGCAGATCAAGGTTCTGCCCAGCAGCTCTGAACAGAACAATGGAGCTCACAGCCAGATCCCCAAACCCTATATACCCAAAGAGACACCTCATAAAGGAGAGTTCAGGCTGACGTATCCTTCTGGGACAAAGATAACAGAAGAAGAAAATGGCAGCAACCCTTACTGTTCTGCAGCCCCTCTGGTGATCCCCAGGCAAGCAGGGTCTGGAGTGGACCTCCAGCAGTCCTGCAGCAGAGGGGCCTGTGAAAAGAAAAATTAAGAAACAGAAAGAAATAGCTTCAACATCAACAAAAAGGATGTTCACTGAGAGACCCCATCCAAAAGTCATCAACTACAAAGACCACAGGTAGATAAAGCCACTAAGATGGGAAGAAACCAGCAGAAAAAGGATGAAAACACCAAAAACCTGAACACCTCTCCTCCTCCAAGGGATCACACCTCCTCACTAGCTAGGGATCGAAGACGGATGGAGAATAAATCTGATGAATTGACAGAACCAGGCTTCAGAAGGTGGGTATAAACAAACTTCTCAGAGCTAAAAAAGAACATGTGCTAAGCCAATGCAAAGAAACTAAGAACCTAGCAAAAAGGTTAGATGAGATGCTAACTAGAATAAACAGCTTAGAGAAGAACATAAATGACTTGATGGAGCTAAAAAACACAGCATAGGAACTTCATGAAGTATACAGAAGTCCCAAGAGCCAAATCGACCAAGAAGAAAGGATATCAGATATTGAAGATCAACTCAATGAAATAAAATTAGAAAGCAGGAATAGAGAAAAAAGAGTGAAAAGAAATGAACAAAGCCTCCAAGAAATATGGGATTATGTGAGAAGACCTAATCTACGTTTGATAGGTGTACCTGAATGTGACAGAGAGAATGAATCCAAGCTGGAAAATACTCTTCACGATATTTTCCAGGAGAACTTCCTCAACCTAGCAAGGCAGGCCAATACCAAAGTCCAGGAAATACAAAGAACACCATAAAGATATTCCTGAAGAAGAGCAACCACAAGGTATGTAATTGTCAGATTCACCAGGGATGAAATGAAGAAAAAAATGCTAAGGGCAGCCAGAAAGATCAGTTTACCCACAAAGGGAAGCCCAACAGACTCACAGCAGATCTCTCTGCAGAAACCCTACAAGCCAGAAGAGAGTGGGGGACAATATTCAACATCCTTAAAGAAAAGAACTTTCAACCTAGAATTTCATATGCAGCCAAACTAAGCTTCATAAGTGAAGGGGAAATAAAATCCTTTATGCACAAACAATTGCTGAGAGATTTCATTGGCACCAGGCCTGCCTTACAAGAGCTCCTGAAAGAAGCACTAAACAAGGAAAGGAACAACCAGTACCAGCCACTCCAAAAATGGACCAAATGGTAAAGAGCACTGACACAATGAAGAAACTGTGTCAACTAATGGGCAAAACAATCAGCTAGTATCAAAATGGCAGTATCAAATTCACACCTAACAATATTAACCTTAAATGTAAATGGGCTAAATGCCCCAGTCAAAAGACGCAGACTGGCAAATTGGATAAAAAGTCAAGATCCAGCGGTGTGCTGTATTCAGGAAACTCATCTCATGTGCAAGGATACACATAGGCTCAAAATAAAAGGAGGGAGGAAGGTTTATGAAGCAAATGGAGAGCAAAAAATAAGCAGGAGTTGCAATTCTAGTCTCTGATAAAATGGACTTTAAACCAACAAAGATCAAAAGAGACAAAGAGGGGCATTATATAATGGTAAAAGGATCAATGCATCAAGAAGAGCTAACAATCCTAAATATATGTGTGCCCAATACAGGAGCACCCAGGTACATAAAGCAAGTTCTTAATGACCTACAAAGAGACTTAGACTCTCACACAGTAATAGTGGGAGACTTTAGCACTCCACTGTCAATATTAGACAGATCAATGAGACAGAATATTAACAAGGATATCCAGGACTTGAACTCAGACCTGGACCAAGCAAACCTAATAGACATCTACAGAAATCTCCACCCCAAATCCAAAGAATATGCATTCATCTCAGCACTGTGTTACACCTACTCTCAAATTGACCACATAATCAGAAGTAAATCACTCCTCAGCAAATGCAAAAGAACAGAAATAATAACAAAGTTTCTTACCACAGGGCAATAAAATTAGAACTCAGAATTAAGAAACTAACTCAGAACCATAAAACCTCATGGAAACTGAACAACTTGCTCCTGAATGTCAACTGGATAAACAAGGAAATCAAGCAGAAATAAAGATGTTCTTTGAAACCAATGAGAAGGAAGACATAACGTACCAGAATCTCTGGGGCACATTTAAAGCAGTTTCTAGAGGGAAATGTATAACAATAAATGCCCACTAGAGAAGCAAGGAAAGATTCAAAACCCTAACATCAAAACTGAAAGTGCTAGAGGAGCAAGATTAAGAAAACTCAAGGCCGGGCGCGGTGGCTCAAGCCTGTAATCCCAGCACTTTGGGAGGCCGAGGCGGGTGGATCACGAGGTCAACAGATCGAGACCATCCTGGTCAACATAGTGAAACCCCGTCTCTACTAAAGATACAAAAAATTAGCTGGGCCCGGTGGCGCGTGCCTGTAATCCCAGCTACTCAGGAGGCTGAGGCAGGAGAAT
>CM052649.1:186696579-186716743 GCA_028533165.1 Leontopithecus rosalia
TACAAGAGCGAAAACTCCGTCTCAAAAAAAAAAAAAAAAAAAAAAGAAAACTCAAAAGCTAGCATAAGACAAGAAACAGCTAAGATCAGAGCAGAACTGAAGGAGATAGAGACACAAAAAACCCTTCAAAAATCAATCAATCCAGGAGCTGGTTTTTTGAAAAGATCAACAAAATAGACCACTAGCCAGATTAATAAAAAAGAAAAGGGTAAAGAATCAAATAGATGCAATAAAAAACGATAAAGGGGATATCACCACCGATTCCAAAGAAATACAAACTACCATCAGAGATTACTACAAACAACTCTATGCACACAAACCAGTAAACCTGGAAGAAATGGATAAATTCCTGGATACTTGCACCCTCCCAAGCCTAAACCAGGAAGAAGTTGAACCTTGAACAGACCAATAAAAAGGGCTGAAGTTGAGGCAGTAATTAATAGCCTATCAACTAAAAAAAGTCCAAGTCCAGACGGGTTCACAGCCAAATTCTAACAGACGTACAAAGAGGAGCTGGTACCATTCCTTCCAAAACTATTCCAAACAATACAAAAAGAATCCTTCCCAAATCATGTTATGAGACCAATATCATCCTGATACCAAAATCTGGCAGAGACTCAACAAAAACAAGAAAACTTCAGGCCAATATCCATGATGAACATAGATGCAAAAATCTTCAGTAAATACTGGGAAACGGATTGCAAAAGCACATCAAAAAGCTCATCCATCACAATCAAGTAGGCTTCATCCCAGGGATGCAAGGCCGGTTCAGCATACATAAGTCTATTAATGTAATCCTCCACATAAACAGAACCAAAGCTAAAAACCACATGATTATCTCAATAGATGCAGAGAAGGCCTTTGACAAAAATTCAACAGCCCTTTATGCTAAAAACTCTCAATAAACTAGGTATTGGAGGAACATATCTCAAAATAATAAAAGCTATTTATGACAAACCTACAGCCAATGTAATACCAAATGGACAAAAGCTGGAAGCATTCCCTTTGAAATACGGCACTAGACAAGGATGTCCTCTCTCACCACTCCTATTCAATATAGTATTGGAAGTTCCAGCCAGAGCAATTAGGCAAGAAAAAAAAATAAAAGGTATTCAATTAGGAAAAGAGGAAGTCAAATTGTCTGTTTTTGCAGAAGACATGATTGTATGTTTAGAAGACCCCATCGTCTCAGCCCAAAATCTCCTTAAACTGATAGGCAACTTCAGCAAAGTCTCAGGACACAAAATCAATGTGCAGAAATCCCATGTATTTCTACACAACAATAACAGACTAACAGAGGATCACATCATGAGTCAACTCCCATTCACAATTGCTACAAAGAGAATAAAATACCTAGGAATACAACTAACAAAGGAGATAAAGGACCTCTTCAAGGAGAACTACAAACCACTGCTCAATAAAATAAGAGAGGACACAAACAGATGGAGAAACATTCCATGTTCATGGTTAGGAAGACTCACTAGCATGAAAATGGCCATACTTCCCAAAGTCATTTATAGATTCAATGCTATCCCCATCAAGCTACCAATGACCTTCTTCACAGAACTGGAAAAAAACACCTTAAATTTCCTATGGAACCAAAAGAGAGCCCTCACAGCCAAGACAATCCTAAGCAAAAAAAAAAAAAAAAAAAAAGCCGAAGGCATCATGCTACCTGATTTCAAACTATACTACAAGGCTACAGTAATCAAAACAGCATGGTATTGGTATCAAAACAGAGATATAGACCAATGGAACAGAACAGAGGCCTTGAAGGCAATGCCACACATCTACAACCATGCGATCTTTGACAAACCTGACAAAAACAAGCAATAGGAAAAGGATTCCCTGTTTAATAAATGGTGTTGGGAAAACTGGCTAGCAGTGTGCAGAAAGCAGAAACTGGACCACTTCCTGACACCTTCCACTAAAATTAACTCCAGATGAAATAAAGACCTAAACAAAAACCTAACACCATAAAAACTCTAGAAGAAAACCTAGGCAAAACCATTCAGGACATAGGCATAGGCAAGGACTTCATGACTAAAACACCAGAAGCATTGGCAACAAAAGCCAAAATAGACAAATGGGACCTAATTAAACTCCACAGCTTCTGTACAGCAAAAGAAACAATCATTAGAGTGAACAGGCAACCGACAGAATGGGAAAATTTTTTTTGCAATCTACCCATCTGACAAAGGGCTAATATTCAGAATCTACAAAGAATTAAAACACATTTACAAGAAAAATACAAACAAACCCATCCAAAAGTGGCAAAGGATATGAACAGACACTTTTCAAAAGAAGACATATGAGGCCAGCAATTATTTCCATGGCTGAAAATAAATATTTGGTCAATTTACTCTAAATTGGGAGACTAGATTTGTAATCTTCAATCTTTCAGTGTTAAGGCAAATCAGAGAAGAGCAATGTGCTATACAGCATGCATTTTTCTGCCTAACTACCAAAATTCTTGTATTGCCTTGGAAACCCAAAAGAGCCACCTAAATAATACTCCTTTCCAATCCTTCAGCCAGAATTTTAGATTTTAAAAAGTCAAGAACATCCTCTCTGTTAGTAATCAGGCCATTTCAAAAAGCATGGAGATTATGCCAAGCCACTTAAAAAATATGGTTTTGATTAATTTTATTCCACTTCAAATGCTTTGTTACTTTTATCATGTTAATCTAACAGAAACGATCCACAGAATTCGCCATGCATTCTAGACATAATCATATTAAGGCGTTTAAAGTTCAATATTGTGTAACAATATAGTAGAATCCTATAATTAGCAGAAAATGCCAATTATTAATAAATTTATGTCAAGTTATTTCAATTGCAAAAACAAATAATTAGGTATGACTTTTTCAATTAATAGACAAATATACATTAATTGTTTTAAAAATGTAGTATAGGCTGAGCACTTTGAGAGGCCGAGGCAGGAGGATCACCTGAGGTTGGGAGTTCAAGACCAGCCTGACCAACATAGAGAAACCCTGTTTCTACTAAACACATAAAAAATTAGCCAGGAGTAAACTAATAATATATTGTTGTTTACTATAGTCACTGCTGTGCAATAGATCTGGAAACCGATTTATTTGAAACTTTGTACCCTTTGATGAACAAATTCCCTATTTCTTTCTATCTTCCTCCAGCCTCTGGTAACCATTACTCCACTTTCTACTTGTTTGAGTTAAACTTTATTAAATTCTACATATAAATGAGATTATGCAGTGTTTGTCTTTCTGTGTCTGGCTTATTTCATCTAGCATAGTGTCTTCTAAATCTATCTATTTTGTTTCAAATAATGGGATTTACCCTTTCTTAAGGCTGAATAGTATTCCACTATTTATACCCCCCTTTTTTTTGAGACAGAGTTTTGCCCTTATTGCCCAGGCTGGAGTACAATGGCACAATCTTAGCTTACCGCAAACTCCACTTCCTGGTTCAGCGATTCTTCTGCCTCAGGCTCCTGTAGCTGGGATTACGGACATGTGCCACCACACCAGGCTAATTTTGTATTTTAAGTAGAGATGGGGTTTCTCCATATTGATCAGGCTGGTCTTCAACTCCCAACCTCAGGTGATCCACCCACCGTGGCCTCCCAAAGTGCTGAGATTACTGTACAGCCACCATGCCTAGCCTGGTGCTAGTATGGTTCAAGTTAACTTCTCACTGCAGAAACTTAAACAAACAGGAATCTAAGCAAGTTCTCTAATAACCTTAATAAATATATAAAGATTTTCCAAAATCTAACCTGTGTTTAATCTTATGTAAGTTAATATTATGCTACTTTTAAGCCAAACTGTTAGAAATAAAAAAAAAGGCTGTCTTACAGGAAGCAAAAATATTCAAAAACAAAAGGGCATGTCTCTTATTAGCCAAACCACCACCACCACCACCACCACCACCACCACCACCACCACCACCAAAGGAAAGGGGTAGAAAAAGATCCCCATTCCCAATTAAAATAAAACAATGCCCCTTAGAAACCCTAATTAAAGTCCTGGTAATCCCACAAATTAGTAATTAAAAAAACTTTCTAATGTGCATTTGAAAAAGCTTGCAATAAAAAAACCCAAACTAAATCTCTTAGTAACTCTAAACTGTCCTTGTTAAATCAGAAACAACCCCCTGGCCTTTTTAGAAAGCCCCCAAAAAGCTTTAGTGAAACACTTTCCTGTCTCCGAATTCAATAATAAATAAATAAATAAATAAATAAATAAATAAATAAATAAATGAGGTTTATTACTCAGGCAGCCCCTTACATTAAAAAAAAAATGCAAAAACAGGCCCTTTCCAAAAGTCTTTCTAATTTTGCTAACCCTCAATTTGAAACTTTGCAGTATGTAAATAACATTCTCCTCTGTGCCCCGACTGAGAGGGTCTCTCCAAAAGATACTAAGCTCTATTTAATTTTCTATCAGGTAAAAAATATAAAATATCCAAATCTAAAGCTCAGCTTTGTCAAACTTCAGTAGGGTACCCAAGTCTAGTCTTGTCAAAAAACCAAAAACCAAAACAAAACAAAAAAAACTAAAGCATTAAGAAAAATGACAATGATAGTAATAATAAGCCTATTTCCTTCTTTCCTCTTTCTGAAAACCCTCAAGTAGCTAAAAGAATTTGGGGGTATTACAGGTTTTTATAAATGATAAATCCTGGGTACAGTAAGTAAACAGCTCATCCTTAATACCACCTCATAAAAACAAACCAGCAAAAACTAAAGCAGCTAAAACTCACTTCCTAACTTAAAAACCGAGAACACAGATGCCTTTAACCAGCTAAAGCAAGTTAAGGCATCAGCCCTCAGTCTTCCCATAGGGAAAGTATTTAATTTCTATGTATCAAAAGAAAAAAGGAAATAGCCCTAAAAGTTTCGGCTAAGGCTCAAGGTTCAACTCAACAGCTAGCGGGTTAACCATGGAAAATAACTATTTATGCCTCACACAGTATAGCAAAACTGCTGTCCTCTAAAAAGTAGTCTCTGGTTAACAACCACCACCTCAAATATCAAGATTTGCTGCTAAAAAAAAACTTCAGTCCAGTAAAACAAAACAAAACACCTGCTTTTGCCTAAACCTAGATACTTTCTTCCAAAAAACAAAAAACCCTAAAAAACTTAAACATAATTGTAAACAGGTGGAGTGGTGCAAACCAGGAAAAAACTGGTATCAATCACTATTTATATTCTCTATAAAGTTCTAATAAAAAATTCTTAAAAAGCACTCAGCTTGAAAATATTCAAGCCATAAACATTTAAAAAGTCCTAATATTTTTCTCTTCACACATCTTTTCTAAAAAAAGTTTTTTGTCAGTCAACTAAATTACTTTTCTCCACTGTGCCCTGCCACTCTTGGTGCAGTCACAAAAGGCCCTAAAATAACTTCTGGTGGCCTCAAACTTCTTAAAAACAAAAGCACCACAAATCTCATTTTTTAAAATTGGTTTTTGTCATAAACCCCCTAAAAACTGTTTTCCCATCCCTGTAAATAAAAACTGTATTTCTAGCCTCGTTCCTAAAGGGTCTTACCCGAGAGGCCAATAATCCAATTAAAAATTGGCAAATAAAAAATCTTATAACTACTAAATCTTTTTTTGTTTTTCTGTGTGGTTATACATGTGTTATGTATGTAATGCCTATTAAAGAAAAAAGCTCTAATTAAAAATAAATAAGTGCTTAAAAAATTTTTATAATAAAGCCTGTGGCACCCTTCAGTTTACAGAAGTTTAAAAAATAAAATCAGCCTTAAAAATTATTAGTAAAATGCAAATGTTTTCAAAATGTAAATAGGTAATCTCAATTATTTTGGTCAAATACTAAATTTGCTAAATGTTTTAAGGTTGTGAACTGCTCCTGTGGACATTAAAAACTGTCGAACTTGCCTGCTTCACAATGGGTGAAAATCTTTTTTTTTTTTTGAGATGAAGGCTTGCTCTGTCACCCAGGCTAAAGTGCAGTGGCACAATCTCAGCTCACAGCAACCTCTGCCTCCCAGGCTCAAGTGATACTCCTGCCTCAGCCTCCTGAGTAGTTGAGACTACAGGTGCCTGCCACCACACCTGGCTAATTTTTGTATTTTTAGTAGAGACAGGGTTTCACCATGTTGGTTAGGATGGTCTTGATCTCCTGACCTCCTGATCCACCCACCTCCACCTCCCAAAGTGCTAGTATTACAGGCATGAGCCACCACGCCCAGCCAATAAAAATTTTATGTAATAACAAGGGCTAACAAAAGGTTTTGCTTTTTAAAATTTTAAGTCATCATTTGAGCAAAACAAATAACTTACGGTAATCTAAAATTTTATTTCATAATGTCAAGTATTTTAAATCTCCAACATCTCCAACAAATTTGCCAAAACCAAATTTCAGTTTAAAAGTTGTCTTTTCTAATGCCTAGCTCTTGAGTGCTGCAAAGGGCTCCTGGGGAATCCAAAACGGAGGTAATCAAAATTATTTAACAAGTTTAGGTACATAAAATCGCCAAAATAATATCTAATCTTCCTCAGGTTACATTTTAGTACATAACATTAACATATGTTCCAAAACCATATAAAATGTCCAAGATTCTAATGTCTAAATGTGCATTATCAATCACAATTAAGGTTGTATTATAAGCCACAAAAATAACCAAGTTTGTCAATTGTGCTTCTAACTGTAACCACCCTAAACATTTTGTCATTTATAAACAATTTTTATCTTATTTTCATTTTCTTCAAAAAATGGTTTATTATCAGCTGTAAAACCTTAACAAATGCTCTCAAAGGCAGGTTTGTCATAACAAAAAAAAAACTCAATTAGCTTAGATGTTGATAACTATCAAGAAAAACAGAAGTTAACAAAATAAAGTAATAAAAAACAAAAGCAATGTTTTTAACTTTTGCTTAAAACATTGCTAATCTTTACTCTGCTTTTCAAAGTAAAAGAAAAATTCTTAAAACCTTTTAACAAGCAAGGTATATCCTATAAATAAAATTTAAAATGCATTTGTTTCTCTCAGCCTAGTTCCTCTAAAATCTAAAAATTGGTTATCATTATTCTTGACTTACGATATAGTTGCTCGCATCAGTGAAACAAAAATCCATTTCCTTTTGCAGCAAAACACAATAAAAAAAACTTGTTATTTGACCAAAGCTTTAAATAAGAGTGTTTTTCTCTTTAAAAAAAAAAAAAAATCAAGCTTAACCTAACAATAAAAGCTAATAAAATCCCCTTTAAAAAAAAACTAGCCTTATACCTTATCTACGCAGTCTCTGTACAGGATTCCTTAACTATGTTAGGTAAAAAATGTCACTTTCCAACAGACTTAAATACCCCATGCTTCTAAAACCTTAAAAGAAATTACCCAACTCACAAATATTTAAGGGTACAAATCCAAGGCTAGGTTGGGCTTTAAGAAGTCCTATGTAAAATTCCTCATAAAACAAAGTTCTATCAAAGCCAATCAAAAAGCCTATGTAAAGGTAATTATTTTTATTTTACTTTATGCAAATCATCAAGCCAAATAAAAAACTAAAAAGTCTGTTTTACAAACAACACATTCCTATTATAAATTTTTTAACAAAAATAAAAACTAAAAAAATTGTATCTTAAAACTTATACATCTATCATTAACTTCTAGTGACATTAGTTAGTTTTAAATTTTTTCCTATATCTGAAACTAACCATACTTAGTTTAGTTAGCCAACCAGCAATCTTCAGCTGTGGCTCAAAGAAAACAAAACAAACAAAAAATGGCAATGTAAAAATGTACGTCAATATTCTAGTTCTATACAATTACACTGCAAATCCTGCTAAATAATAAAAACAAATAAGGTGCCCATAACCCAAAAGGTTTTTTTTTTTTTTGAGACAGAGTTTCGCTCTTGTTACCCAGGCTGGAGTGCAATGGCGCGATCTCGGCTCACCGCAACCTCCGCCTCCTGGGTTCAGGCAATTCTCTTGCCTCAGCCTCCCGAGTAGCTGGGACTATAGGCACGCGCCACCATGCCCAGCTAATTTTTTGTATTTTCAGTAGAGACGGGGTTTCACCATGTTGACCAGGATGGTCTCGATCTCTTGACCTCGTGATCCACCCGTTTCAGCCAAGTTTTTTTTTTTAAATAGTAAAATCAAAAAAGCTAACAAAAGCCAAGCCTCATGCACCCAAACCTTAGAAAGCATAAATATAGCCATCAACAACAATCAGGGATGTCAGCAAGCTCAAAATTTTTAACCTATCCTTACTCACCTTCTCTCAATATAATACATACTCTCTACTAAACCAAATTGCTTTTCGCCTAAATGCTACCAAGCTCAAAACAGTAATGAAAAAAAAGCACAGATACACATAAATGTACACCTCTTCCGGAATCAGACGCCTTATCCATTAGGCAACACAGCCCTGCAAATGTACACCTCTTCCAAAAACCCTTAAACTAGCATTCCCCCATCTCAAATCCTAGATACTATTCCCATGTAATACACAACTCCCCTTTCCATCAAAAAGTAGTTAAAAAAAAAAAAAGTCCAACAGCTAATCTCCATAAAAACAGGAAAGGCAGACACAGACCATTTGAAGGAAGCAAATTGCTCCTGCAGGACCTGGGAGACAGCCCAAAAATTCTGAGTGCCCAAACTGTAATAAAAGTGGAAAAATGGGCTTTATAAGCTCCCAAATTTATAAAACAATAACTACTAGACCTAAGAAATGAAATAGATAAGAAGATAATAATAGTGAGGGACTTCAATAATCCACTGATAGTACTAGATAAGTCATCAAGACAGAAGATCATTCCTCAGAAGGATTTGGCAGAATAGGAAAAAAAAAACAAAAACCCAGAAGGTCAATAAAGAAAAAATGGATTTAAACTATACCCTGGAGCAAATAAACTTAACAGCTATTTACAGAACATTCTAGCCAAAAACCACAGATTATACATTTTATTAATCAGGACATGAAACTTTCTCCAAGAGAGAACATACAATAGGCCACAAAACAAGTCTCAATAAATTTAATAAAATTGAAATGATATCAAGTATTTTCTCCAGCCACAGTGGAATAATACTGAAAATTAACAACAAAAACCTTTAAAACCATTCAAATACACGGAAATTAAAAACCTGCTTCTGAATGATCACTGGGTCCGCAATAAAATCAATATAAAAATTAAAAAAATTTTAACAAAATGAAATAGTGACAAAACCTATCAAAACCTCTGGGATACGGCAAAGGCAGTGCTAAGAGGAAAGTCCATAGCTTTAAATGTCTACAAAAAAAAGTATAAAAGAGCATAAATAGACTAAGGTCACACCTCAAGGAACTAGAAAAACAAGAACAAAACAAACCCAAACCCAGCAGAAGAAAATAACAAGATCAGAGCAGAACTAAATAAGACTGAAAAATTTAAAAAAGATAAATGAAACATAAACCTGGTTTTTGAAAAGATAAATAAAATTGATGGACCATTAGCATGATTAGGAAAAAAAGAAAGAATACCAAAATAAGCTTAAATTAGAAACAAAACAGGAGATATTACAATGGACACCACAGAAATACAAAAATCATTCAAGGCTACTATGAACACCTTTACACACTTAAACACAAAAATCTAGAGGAGATGAATTAATTCTTGCAAATAAGCAACCCTCCTGGCTTAAACCAGGAAAAATCAGAATCCCCGAACAGACCAATAACAAGCAGTGAGACTGAAATAGTAATTGAAAAAATTACCAACAAAAAAAGTCCAGGACCAGACAGATTCATAGAATTCTACAAGACATTCCAAGAAGAATTGGTACCAATCCTATTGACACTATTCCATAAGCCAGAGTAAGAGGGAAACTTCCATAATTCATTCTATGAAGCTGGCATCATCCTAATACCAAAACCAGAAAAGGGCAAAGCCAAAAAAGAAAACTACAGACTGAGATCCCTGATGAACATAAATGCTAAAATGCTTAACAAAATACTAGCTAAATGAATCCAACAACATATAAAAAAGGTAATCAGCCATGATCAAGTGGGTTTTATATCAGGGATGGAGAAATGATTTAACATACACAAGTCAATAAATGTGACAAAAACAGTATTATAAACAATGATCATCTCAATAAACACAGAAAAGCCATTTGACAAAATCCAGCATTCCTTTATAATTAAAACCCTCAGCAAAATCTACATATAAGGAACATAACGCAATGTAATAAAAGCCATCTATGACAAACACGCAGCTTACAAAACACTGAACAGGCACAAGCTGAAAGCATTCTCTCTGAGAACAGAACAAGAGCAGGATATGTATGTTCACCACTTTTATTCAACATGGTATTGGAAGTCCTATCCAGAGCAATCAAACAAGAGAAAGAAATAAAGGGCATCCAAATTGGCAAAGAGGAATTTAAGCTGTCACTATTTTTTGATGACATAATTGTATACCTAAAGAACCACAAAGACTCTTCCAATAACCTCCCAGAACTGACAAGTGAATTCAGAAAAGTTTCTAGATACAAAATTTATGTACACAAATCAGTAGCTCTGTTATAAAGCAACAGTGACTGAGCTGGGAATTAAATCAAGAACACAACTTTTTTTATAATAGCTGGGAAAAAAATTAAATAATATACACCAAATCAATGACATGAAAGACCTCTACATGGAAAACTACAAAACACTGCTAAAAGAAATTATAGATGACATAAACAAATAGAAACACATCCCAGGCTCATGGATTGGTAGAGTCATTACTGTGAAAATGACTATAATGCCAAAAGCCATCTAGAAATTCAATGTAATTCCCATCAACATACCAACATCATTTTCACAGAACAAGAAAAAACAATCCTAAAGTTCATATAACTTTCAACTATACTATAAAGCCATAGTCACAAAAACAGCATGATACTGGTATAAAAATAGTCACATAGACCAATGGAACTCAATAGAGAACCCAGAAATAAACCCAAATACTTAGAGTCAACAGATTTCTAACAAAGCAGACAAAAACATAAAAGTGGGGAAAGGAAACCCTATTGAACAAATAACAGAGGGATATTTGCAAGCCATATGTAGAATGAAACTGGAAACTCATCTCACAACTTATACAAAAATAAACTCAAGATAGATATAAAACATAAATCTAAGACCTGAAACAGTAAAAATTCTAGAAGATAGTAGAAAAACTTTTCTAGACATTTGCTTAGGCAAAGACTTCATGAAGAAGAACCCAAAAGCAAATGCAACAAAAACAAATATAAATAGATGGGTCTTAAACTAAAAAGCTTCTACAGAGCAAAAAATTAATCAACAAAGTTAACAGACAACCCACAGTGAGATAAAACCTTCATGATCTATACATCTGTCAAAGGACTAAGATCCAGAATCTACAAAAAACTCATATAAATCATCAAGAAATAAAAACAATCTCATTGAAAAGGAGGCTAAGGACATGAATAGACAATTCTCAAAAGATACACAAATGGCCAAGAAGCATATGGAAACATGCTCAACATCCCTAATTATCAGAGTAATGCAAATTAAAACCACAATATCATCATACCATCTCACTCCTGCAAGAATGGCCATAATTAAAAAATAAAAATAAAAAAAAGAGATGTTGTTAGGGATGTGGTGAAAAGGGAAAAATTTTACACTTCTGGTGTGACTGTAACTAGCACAACCACTCTGGAAAAAAAAGTGTGGAGATTTTTTAAAGAAATAAAAGAGCTACCATTTGTTCTAGCAATCCCACTATTAAGTATCTATCCAGAGGGAAAAAAGGTATTATGTGAAAAAAGATACTTGCACACACGTTTATAGTCTATGTGACTATTTGTATACCAGCACCATGGTGCTTGGTGACTATAGCTTTATAGTATAGTTTGAAGTCAGGTAATGTGACGCCTCTAGATTTCTTCTTTTTGCTTACTCTTGCTTTTGCTGTGTGGAGTCTAAAATAAAATTTTATTATTTCCAATCACATCAATTAACTTCGAAGACAGAATATTAGTTGAAATAAGTCAGGCACAGAAAGATTAGTAACTCATGACTAAATAACAAATTGTTACTATCTTTTTTATCTCCCTTCTTGAGTAAAGTGAAATAGGTTAAAATTAATGGCATAATAACACCTCATTGAATGCACAATAGCCTTAACATGTTAAAGAAATGTTTAATTACAAAATTAAGTTTACACATAATCTAAAAGCTTTTGCATTTATAGCATAAAAGTACAATTAGTAGAATGATTCACTAGTAATTTAATTACATTTAAGTAAAATTAAAAAAGCTTTTCTCCACTATGATATAGAGTGTTACTCTGAACACCTACCTATCTCATGCATCACTAAGAAAAGTAAACTGACAAGAGCTTCACCACTTTTTCATCATAAATCTTACATTTTAATGCCCATATTCTTCCATAGAAAAAATCATAAATAATGTCCTTCTAATAAGAGAATCTCTCATATATTTGACAAAGCAATTTATCACATGCTTTCACATGTGAATAAATGAAGATTAAGAATGAGTTGAATTTCATCATCATTTACTTTTCAAATTAGCTGTAATTTTTTCAATTAAAAGTATACTTTGAGTATAACTCTCCAAGGAATCTTCTGCTTTTAAAATTATTTACAAATAATCTAACAACTTATATATTTTTTTAAATATTCAACACTCTCTTTTAGTGTAATGTCTAAAGTGTCAGTGCCTTAGTTATTTCTACTGTAAATTCTCAGATATTTACATAGACAATTTTGGGTTAAATATTTTCATACTTGCTGCATCTGCAAAAACACATTTCAATATAAACTGATGTTTTCTAAGCTGCAGTCTTTGAAATAAAATGTTTTTCCAAATTCATTACATTTGCAAGATTTTTCTCCAGTATAAATTCCCTGATGTTGAACAAAGTTTGAGCAACTGCTTCAGGGTTTTCCTGTAGAACAAAATGTGTATAGTAAGATTTATGATACAAATAAAGGTCCTACAAACCTCCTATGCTCCTAATATTTGTTATGTTTGTCTTCAGAATAACATGCTTCTTCACTTTAAAGGGTTATATTTTCTGAAAGATCTGTTGACAGTAATTGTATTTATAATGCTTTTATTAAATATGAACTCTGATTTAAGTATGAACCCTCTGATGCTGGAGTAAGATGTGAACAGGTATCAATGACTTTTTCACATTCTATTTGTATAATCTTTCTCAAGCAAAAATTCTTTCCTGTGCAATAAGATGTGAGTATTAGTTTTGTCACATTCTTTACACTTACAAAGTTTTCTCTAGTATAAATTATCTTACCTACAATCAAGTGTAACAATCATTGGAAGGCTTTGTCAAATTCTTCACATATTTAGGGTTTCTCAACAGGACAGTTTCTTTTATGTTTAGAAAAGTTTTAGGTGTTGTCAAAATCATTGTCACATCTTTCAGGTTTGTAGAGTTTCTCACCAGTATGAATTTTCTTATGTCTAGTAAGGTGTGAGGAACGGTTAAAAGCTTTGCCACATTCTTCACATTTGTAGGGTTTCTCTCTGGCATGAATTCTCTTATGATTAGCAAGAGTTGCGGGCCAGTTAAAAACATTGCCACATTCATCACATTTGTAGGATTTCTCTCCAGTATGAATTAACTTATGGTTAGTAAGGGTTGAAAATAAAGTAAAGCCTTTGCCACATTCTTCACATTTATAGGTATTCTCTCTAGTATGAATTCTTTTATGTCGAGTAAGGCTGGAGCACCCATTAAAAGCTTTGCCACATTCTTCACATTTGTAGGGTTTCTCTCCAGTATGAATTCTCATATGTTCAGTAAGGTTTGAGGATTGTATAAAAGCTTTGCCACATTCTTTACATTTGTAGGATTTCTCTCCAGTATGAATTTTCTTATGTCTAGTAAGGTTTGCAAACTGGTTAAAAGCTTTCCCACATTCTTCACATTTGTAGGGTTTCTCTCCAGTATGAATTTTCTTATGTTTAGTAAGGTTTGAAAACTGGTTAAAATCTTTGCCACATTCTTCACATTTGAAGGGTTTCTCTCCAGTATGAATTCTCTTATGGTTAGTAAGGGTGGCAAACCAGTTAAAGGCTTTGTGACATTCATTACATTTGTAAGGTTTGTCTCCAGTATGAATTATCTTATGTTTACTAAGGATTGAGAATAAACTAAAGCCTTTGCCACATTCTTCACATTTGTACGGTTTTTCTTCAATATGAATTTTCTTATGTTTAATAAGGGTTGAGGATTGGTTAAAGGCTTTGCCACATTCTTCACATTGGTAGGGTTTCTCTCCCATATGAATTCTCTTATGTTTAATAAGCTCTGAGAACCAGTTAAGAACTTTGCCACATTCCTCACATTTGTAGGAATTCTCTCTAGTGTGAATTCTTATATGTTGTGTTAGGTGTGAAAGCATATAAAATGATTTGCCACATTCTTTACATTTGAAAAATTTCTTTCCAGTATTTATCTTACGACTATTTGAATTTGAAAATTTATGAAAGACTTTCAGGTATTTATCACATTGAAATATTTTGCTCTGGGTAGTTGTCAAACATCGGTTAAGTTCATTATAACCTCCTTTGTACACCTTACACTCATCCACACTTTTACAGCTTATTCTTAATTGTAAATTCTCATGTCCACATTTTCCGTATCCTCTCAGTATCATTTTTTGGAAAGAATCTTTTATTCTGTGCTCTGGCCAAAGGTCTTCAGCAAAATGAGAACACATAACTGAAAGACATAAAAATAACAAATTATTCCACTTGCTAGACTGAGATGAATATACTTTACAAATCAAACCTATCAAATTATACAAACTACATAAGAAAATGACATAGCAAAGTACCACAGGCCCCAATTCTTTCACAGACATATAAATGTAACAAAAACATACTGACCAAAATACATTTGAAGATTTATGAATGAGTGAAGTGTGTGCCCTGCCCCAGTGTCCACAATGCAAAGAGCCAAATAAAAGGAAAAAATAAGTTTATTATGTTTATGCAACACAGCTCTTCCTGCTCCCCAATATAACACAGTGCTTTTAGAAGTAAATTGCCTACTCCTGGTTTCTTATTTAAAAGAAAAATAGAAAAGAAAAGAAAAATAGTGGCACACTCAAATTTATATATGGCTTCCAGGGACCTTTTCAGACACTGGCTATTGTGTCCCATAATATAAAGTGCTGAAAGAAATGGTATTACACTTTGGAATGACAGTTTGAGTCTGCTGAATGTTACAGCAGCAGAGAGACTGCAGTACCACAGACAGAAAAAAGGTATAGCAAATAATTACTATTAAAAAGACACAAATAAACTGCTTTAACTAAAAAAAAAAAAATTTCAGAAAAGACACATCCTAAGAATATATTTAAGAGACTCCTAGAATCTACAGCCAAGAAAATTGTTTTCAGAGTATGCCAAGACAAACCTACATTATAATACTGTGACAGGTAGTTTTTAAAAAATATCCAAATCTCAATCAAAGATGCAATGTACACAAGATATTAGGGCAATATGATTCCATCACAAATAATTTTTAGAAACAACCATAAAAGAGAAAATGTATACATTAATTTTAAATTTTTTAAATAAATTCAATATTAGTCAATAAGTGAAACAGGAAAACAGACAACTACTGAAAATCAGGAAAAAATGAGGATAACAAAAAATATCAAATAACAGAAATTGTGGAGGTAAAAAAATACAAAAATAACTGAAAAATCCTATAAGAAAAAAAAAGTATGTATAAATGAAGCTCAAAAAGAAAAATTAGAATACACACGATGATATTTATAATAACCACACACATAAGCACAATTTCAGAAGTCACAGACAAGAAAAGAATCTTGTAAGCTGCAGTATAAAAATAATATGTCATTTATAAGCATAGTCTTTTTAACTAACCAGTGAATTTTTCAAGAAAATTTTGCAGGCAAGAAGAGAACTGTGTGATATAGTCAAAGTCATGAAAAAAAATAAGATATCAAGTGAGAATAATACCATCAGTAAATCTGTCCTACAAAATAAAAAGAAAAAACTTCCAAAATAACCAAATTCTGAAAAAGTTTATTGGCGCTGCAAAATCCCTACATATAAAAAAATGCTGAAAGCAGTTTCTTCCACTAAAAATAACATGATGAAAGAAAACAACACATTATTATATAAAAATATGTAACTTCATGAAAAAGATATGCACATATATGAATAGAAATCCTTAGCATTATCATAATGGTGCAGAAAACATTAATTGTTCTCTAAAATTTGAATGATACAACCATAAAGTATTATAAATATCTATTAATAAATATCTAACATAGAAAAAATTAGCAACATTAATAACAAAAGTCAGGGCAGATATAATGAAGACTTTTTGTATGCAAGGGAAGTTAATTTTTCTAACAGATTATAATGTATTAATGTGTCCTTTAGAGGTTTTATGTAATCCCCAAGGTACCACAAAGAAAATATCTGTATAGATATACAAAAGAAAACAGGAAGGAAGTGAAAGCATTTCAGTTCAAAACTCAACAAGACACCAAGGATGACAGAAACAGAAAATCAGGGACAAAGGTAGAAGAATCAAATAAAACAATTAAAATAACATTAGTCTTTCTCTTTCAGAAAATTATCTAAATGTGTGTGTGTGTGTGTGTGTGTGTGTGTGTGTAAAATTAACTTCCCAATCAAAAGACATACTTTCATTAAAGAGATTTGTTAAAGAATTTTAAAAACCAAGATCCAACTTGCCTTTTTACAAGGATCAGCAGAGATCTAATGAAAAACAGAGACTGAAAGTGGCAAGACAAAAATAGACATTTCATGCAAATATTAGCCAAATGAGAGGTAAAAATAATATTACACAAAATACATCTTAAGTCAAAAACGGTCATATTTTATAAAATATACTTGAAGTCAAAACTCCAAAGAGACAAAGAAAAAATATTAAACAATAATAGATTCACCTACTGGGAACCAATGACAAATTTGCATATAGGAGTGTGTGTGTACGCCTGTGTGTGTGTATGTATCTCACATTAAGTTTCTGAATATATAAAGCAAATATTGTCAGAATGAAAGAAATACATAGAGAGCAATATAACTATAGTATGATATTTTAATACTTCACTTTCTGTAATAAAAGTGTGAAAAAGACAAAAGTTAGCAAAGAAACAGAGGGCTTGAGGGGAGTATAAAACAATTATTTCTAAGAGAGGCATAGAGTACTACATCAAGGCAATACCCCGTGGGACAAAAGAATCTGAAAAACACCCTTCAGCCTAACCTTCCTTCTGACAGAGACTGCCGGTGAGGTGGCTCATGCCTGTAATCTCAGCACTTTGGGAGGCAGAGGTTGGCAGATTACCTGAGGTTGGGAGTTTGAAATCAGCCTGACCAACATGGAGAAACCCATCTCTACTAAAAATACAAAATCAGCCAGGTGTGGTAGCTCATGCCTGTAATCCAAGCTATTCAGGAGGCTGAGGCAGGAGAATCGCTTGAATCTGGGAGGTGAAGGTTGCAGTGAGCTGAGATCACTCCACTGCACTCCAGCCTGGCAACAAGGGCAAAACTCCATCTCAAAAAACAAACAAACAAACAAAAAAATCACTGCCTTCTGAAAGAGCCTACCCAAGTGAAAAGGAACCAGAAAACCAATTCTGGTAATATGACAAAGGTGGTAATATGATAATACCCCCAAATTATCACACTAGCTAACCAGCAATAGATCCAAACCAAGAAGAAATTCCTGATTTATCTGAAAAAGAATTCAGGAGGTTAGTTAGTAAGCTAATAAGAAAGCCATCAGAGAAAGGAGAAGCCGAATGCAAGGAAATTCAAAGAACAACACAAGAAACAAAGGGAGAAATATTTAAGAAAATAGATAGCATAAAGAAAAAACTATCAAAACTTCAGAAAACAATGGACACACTTACAGAAATGCTAACTGCTCTAGAAAGCCTCAGCAATAGACTTGAATGACTACAAAAAATTCAGAGCTCAAAGATAAGGTCTTTGAATTAACACAATCCAATAAAGACAAAAAAAAAAAAAGAAAATATGAACAAAGCCTCCAAGAAGTCTGGGATTATATTAAATGACCACACCTAAGAATAATTGGCATTTGTGAGGAAGAAGAGAAATCTCAAAATTTGGAAAACACATTTGGGTTAATAATTGAGGAAAAACTTCCTCAGCCTTGCTAGACACTTAGACATCCATATACAAGATGCACAAAGAACACCTAAGAAATTTATCACAAAAAAGATTATCACCTAGGTACACTGTCATCAGGTTATCTAAAGTTAAGACAAAGAAAAAACTTTTAAGAACTGTGAGACAAAGGCACCAGGGTAACCAATAAAGGAAAACTATCAGATTAACAGCAGACTCCCAGAAGAAATCCTACAAGCTAGAAGGGACTGGGGCCCTATCTATCTTCAGCCTCCTCAAACAAAACAATTATCAGCCAAGAATTTTGTATCCAGTGAAATTAAGCCTCATATATGAAGGAAAATACAGTCTTTCTCAGACTAACAAATTCTGAAATAATTCATCATGACCAAGCCACTGCTACAAGAACTGCTAAAAGAGCTCTAAATCTCAAAACAAATTTTGGAAATACACCACACAGAACCTCTTTAAAGCATAAATCTCACAGGACCTATAGAACAGAAATACAATTTAAAAAGCAAAAACAAAAAACAAGGTAAACAGGCAACAAACAGTACAATGAATGGAATGGTATCTAACACCTATATAACATTGAATGTAAATGGCCTAAATGGTCCACTTAAAAGATACAGAATGAATAAGAATAACCAACCAACTATCTGCTGCCTTCAAGAGACTTGCTTAACACATAAGGACTCACTTAACTTAAAGGGGTGGAAAAAGACATTTTATGCAAATGGACACCAAAAGTGAACAAGAGTGAGCTATTCTTTTTTTTTTTTTTTTTGAGAGGGAGTTTCGCTCTTGTTACCCAGGCTGGAGTGCAATGGCGCGATCTCGGCTCACCGCAAGCTCCACCTCCTGGGTTCAGGCAATTCTCCTGCCTCAGCCTCCTGAGTAGCTGGGATTACAGGCACGTGCCACCATGCCCAGCTAATTTTTTGTATTTTTAGTAGAGACGGGGTTTCACCATGTTGACCAGGATGGTCTTGATCTCTTGACCTCGTGATTCAGCCGCCTCGGCCTCCCAAAGTGCTGGGATTACAGGTGTGAACCATATCAGACAAAACAAACTTTAAAGCAACTGCAGTTAAAAAAGACAAAGAGGTATTATTATATAATAATAAAAGGCCTTGTCCAACTGAAAAACATCACAATCCTAAACATATATGCACCTAATGCTGGAGCTTCCAAAGTTATAAAACAATTGATTATTCATAGACCTAAAAAAATGTGATAAACAGCAACACAATAAGAGTGGGGAACTTCAACAGTCCACCGACAGAACTAGATAGATCATCAAGACAGAAAATCAACAAAGAAACAATGGACTTAAACTATATCTTGAAACAAATGGACTTAACAGATATATACAGAACATTCCATCCAATTGCAGAATACACATTCTATTCAACACCATGTGAAATTTTCTCCAAAACAGACTAAGATAGGCCACAAAACAGGCCTCAATAAATTCAAGAATATTGAAATTATATCAAATACTCTCTCAGACCACAGTGGAATAAAACTAGAAATCAACTCAAAAAAAAAACCAAACCTTCAAAACCATCCAAATACATGGAAATTAAATAATCTGCTTCAGAATAATAATTGGGTCAAAAACAAAATCAAGATGAAAATTTAAAAATTCTTCACGCTGAATGACGATAATGACCCAACCTATCAAAACCTCTGGGATACAGCAAAGGTGGTGCTAAGAAGAAAGTTCACAGCCCTAAACGTCTACATTGAAAAAACTGAAAGACC
Organism: Leontopithecus rosalia; assembly: GCA_028533165.1. Taxonomy (NCBI): domain Eukaryota; kingdom Metazoa; phylum Chordata; class Mammalia; order Primates; family Cebidae; genus Leontopithecus; species Leontopithecus rosalia. Next base: position 186,716,508 of record CM052649.1, read on the forward strand.
TTATAAACTGACATTGTAAGGTCAGACTTTAAGAAACTAAATCGACTAAATCCCCCATTCAAAAGACACAGCCAAAACCCAACGGCATATTACATCCAGACCCGTTTCACATGCAAGGATACACAAAGACTCAAAACAAAGGGATGGAGAAAGATTTACCAACCATAGGGAGAGCAAGAATAAATAAATAAAAAGCAGGATATGCAACTCTCGTATAGGGTAAAATAGATTTTAAA
>CM052649.1:186717243-186749084 GCA_028533165.1 Leontopithecus rosalia
AGATTTTTTAATGATCGCCATTCTAACTGGCTTGAGATAGTATCTCAATGTAGTTTTGATTTGCATTTCTCTAATGACCAGTGATGATGAGCATTTTTTCATATGTTTGTTGACCTCATGTATGTCTTCTTTTTGTAAAGTGTCTGTTCATATCCTTTGCCCACTTTTGAATGGGTTTGTTTGTTTTTTTCTTGTATATCTGTTTTAGTTCTTTGTAAATTCTGGATATCAGCCCTTTGTCAGATGGATTAACTGCAATTTTTTTTTCCCATTCTGTTGGTTGCTGATTCACTCTAATGACTGTTTCTTTTGCCATGAAGAAGCTGTGAAGTTTGATTAGGTCCCATTTGTCTATTTTGGCTTTTGTTGCCAATGCTTTTGGTGTTTTGGTCATGAAGTCCTTGCCTACTCCTATGTCCTGAATGGTTTTGCCTAGATTTTCTTCTAGGGTTTTTATGGTATTAGGTCTTATGTTTAAGTCTGTAATCCATCTGGAGTTAATTTTAGTGTAAGGTGTCAGGAAGGGGTCTAGTTTCTGCTTGCTGCACATGGCCAGCCAGTTTTCTCAACACCATTTATTAAACAGGGAATCATTTCCCCATTGCTTGTTTTTGTCAGGTTTATCCAAGATTGTATGGTTGTAGATTTGTTGCGTTGCCTCCGATGCCTCTGTTCTGTTCCATTGGTCTATATCTCTGTTTTGGTACCAGTACCATGGTGCTTTGCCTGGAAAATTTTCTAAAAACTTCAAAAACATGCAGAATCCTAAAGTATTTGTCTTTAAGGAGGTTCATGAAAAGACAGAGAAAGCCTAGACAAGTTGGGTATTGGGTGTCTGATAATTTTAGGGTCATATTGTTTGGACCGGGTAAGGATTGTGGGAATTCTAATGAAGAGACAGACTTATAAAACTGCAAATTCAAGCACAACAAAAATTAATTGAACAACGGGAGAATACTCTGCCATCATTTTTTCTTTCTTTCTTTCTTTTTTTTTTTTTTTTTTTTGAGATGAAGTCTTGCTCTGTCACCAGGCTGGAGTGCAGTAGCCCAGTCTTGGCTCACTGCAACCTTTGCCTCCTGGGTTCAAGCAGTTCTCCTGTCTCAGTGTCCCAAGCAGCTGGGATTACAAGCACACGCCACCACGCCCAGCTAATTTTTGTATTTTTAGTAGAGATGGGGTTTCATGATGTTGGCCAGGATGGCCTTCATCTCCTGACCTCGTGATCCACCCACCTTGGCCTCCCACAGTGTTGGGATTACAGGTGTGAGCCACGGCACTTGGTCCTCTGCCACAATTTTATGCTACATCAGCCAATGCTGAAATTTTTAGATTTGCCGTTTGAATAAACTCTGTCATTCGAGTCAAATTACCTATGAGACCCCTCAGTAACCCCTGAGTTATCAGTGCTATGGACCTAAATTGGAGAGACTAATCTGGTATTGAAGAGGAGATAAATTCAATGTTAAGTGTGTATTCATGGAGAACCTAGACAACCAATAGCCACTTGTTCATTACTGAGTTCTTAAAGTTTCCATTATTAAAAGCTCTGTATTCCATTATTCATCACAGAAGAGATAAAATAATATCAATTAAATATAAATTAAAGGCTGGCATGGGATGCTGAGGCAGGAGAATCGCTTGAACCCAGGAGGCGGAGGTTGCCGTGAGCCAAGATTGTGCCATTGCACCTCAGCCTGGGTGACAAGAAATTCCTTCTCAAAAAAAAAATGTATATATATATGTATGTATATATGCACACATTAAATGAGTGTGTGCATGTGTGTGTGTGCATGTAGAGGTGACTATTCTAAATTACTAAACTAGATTAAGACCAATTTTTTTTTAGTCAAACATATAATCCTGAGAAGACAATCAAAACTTAATGTACATTTCTACTACCTGATGGGCCATTTAAACATCTATAGAGAAATTTTATTCAATTATAGTTTATCATGCATATTTTCTGGTAGAATAATATCTTTCTCATGCAAGAAGGCTGATGTTATAACAGTAGCTAAAAGGATATTAGGAAATACATGCTCCTCATGGGACATTTCTAAAAAAGCCTTCAATAATAAAAATACTTACTTCCCTAAACAACTTGTAAAGCTCTTAATTAAGGTATTGCAGATTCAATAGTATTGAGTGCTAACTGAAGTGACTGGATTCCTTTTGTAAATGCAGATCAATGACAATGAGATCTACTTAGAGTGGGAAAAATGTGTTGACCCTTATAAAATAGTCATTGGAAGGCCTATGCACCTGATAATGGAACCTCACGTACCTTTTGCTTCTGAAGTCTATCACTAAATCCAGCAAGGCTTTAATGCATTAAGGCAGAGCATATTTTCACCAGGTAGTAAAAGCTTTTAATACTCTACTAAGGACAGTATAACCCTTTATAATCTAGAACCCAAAGATTGAATTGACTTGCCATCTACACTGCAGAAAAACTTCAGGATTTTGAACCATGGGCTCAGAATCTCACGACTCAGAGGGGATCCGCCAAACTGGAGACTTAACGTAAAACTAACCAGGAAAGTTTCTCCTCAAAGCAGATGGCAACTTCGTGTAGGTAGGTTTTCTCACAAGATCGAACCTAAAGCCATCTCGGCTATCGTGACACTCTTAGTTAAGAGTTTTTTTCTTTTTCCTTTTTTTTTTTTTTGAGACGTTGTTTCGCTCTTGTTACCCAGGCTGGAGTGCAATGGCGTGATCTCGGCTCACTGCAACCCCTGCCTCCTGGGTTCAGGCAATTCTCCTGCCTCAGCCTCCTGAGTAGCTGGGATTACAGGCACGCGCCACCATGCCCAGCTAATTTTTTTAAATATATATTTTAGTAGAGATGGGGTTTCACCATGTTGACCAGGATGGTCTCAATCTCTTGACCTCATGATCTACCCGCCTCGGCCTCCCAAAGTGCTGGGATTACAGGCTTGAGCCACCGTGCCCAGCCCAGAGTTTTTTTTCTTATGGCTTCACAAACAACAGAAATAAAAAGAGTGTCTTCCTCACCAGGTCCCTCCTTCGACCAAGGTGAAGTGTGGGGCATCCTTTGCCACACAGCTGGCCACAGAGGAGACCCAGAGCATCACTGACCAGGTGAGGTCCCAGCTTGAAGACATAGTAAAGAAGTTCCCTGTGTTTAAGGGTGTGTCATTCAAGGGCCAGGTGGCTGCAGGGACAAACTACTTCATCAAGATGCATGTTGGTGATGAGGACTTCTCATACTTGAGAGTATTCAGAAGCCTCCGTCATGAAAACAAGCCCTTGATCTTGTCTACCAGACCAACAAAGCCAAACATGACGAGCTGACCTATTCCTTTTTCTTTTATTTTCTTCTCTTTTTTGAGACAGAGTTGCTCTGTCACCCAGTCTGGAGTGCAGTGGGCAATCTTGGCTCACTGCAACCTCCGTTTCCAGGGTTCAAGCGATTCTCCTGCCTCAGCCTCCCGAGTAGCTGGGACTACAGGCGCCTGCCACCACACCCAACTAATTTTTGTTTTGTTTTGTTTTGTTTTTTTGAGACGGAGTCTAGCTCTGTCACCAGGCTGGAGTGCAGTGGTGTGATCTCTCGGCTCACTCACTGCAACCTCCACCTCCCAGGTTTAAGCAATTCTCCTGCCTCAGCCTCCCAAGTAGCTGCGATTACAGGCACGCGCTCCACATCCCACTAATTTTTGTAGTTTTAGTAGACAGGGTTTCACCACGTTGGCCATCCTGCCTCGGCCTCCGAAAGTGCTGGAATTACAGGTGTAATTCCACCATGCCTGGCCTAATTTTTGTATTTTTAGTAGAGACTGGGTTTTACCATGTTGACCAGGCTGGTCTCAAACTCCTGGCCTCAAGTAATCTGCCTGCCTCAGCTTCCCAAAGTGCTGGCATTTCAGGTGTGAGCCATCACATTGGGCCCAGCTGAACTATTTCTAATCCTGATTTTGGACAGGGCCTTTCAGCCAGGAAACTGATACTTAAAGTGATTTTCTGTTGACCAGAAACATGTACCTGGGATCATAAAATAAACTTCATCGGCCTGACGTGGTGGCTCATGCCTGTAATCCCAACACTTTAGAAGGCCTAGGAGGGTGGATCATCAGGTCAGGGTTTTGAGACCAGCCTGGCCAACATGGTGAAACCCCGTCTCTACTAAAGATACCAAAACTTAGCTGGGCGTGGGTGGCTGTAATCTCAGCTACTTAGGCAGGAGATTCGCTTGAACCAACCTGGAATCTCACCTACTCAGGATGTCAAGGCAGAATTGCTTGAACCGGGGAGGCGGAGGTTGCAGTGAGCCAATATGGTGCCATTGCACTCCAGCCTGGGCAGCAGGGTGAGACTCTCTCTCAAAAAACAAACAGACAAACTTCATCTCTGTGCGGTGCCACTTGGGGTGGAAGAAGCAGGTTTAAGTGGCTTCTCTTGCTTTTTTGTTACTAAATTTCATTGTATTGATTTTTTTCTTCCCAATTAGTGATCTTACTTTCAAAATATATATTTAAAATCTTTTCTAAAAAGAGGGTTTCTGGTGTGCTTTCATAGGGTATAGTTTTACATGGAGAGGATTTTGCAGCTAACATTAACGTTATATATGAACAAACTTATGCCTTGTTAGGTGAAAGATGAAGGGCCTACGTGGGTGAGAAATTTTTATGAGACATTTGTTATCTCATAATATCAGAAACAGAATATTCATCTACTGGCCTTATCTTACTTCATAAGTTAAAGAGAATTTATTCAGAATAGGTTAAAGAGCATTGCAAGGAAGCCATTACTGTTCTGAATGGGCATCATTTTATCATGGTTTAGAGTAAATGCGGAAATGGTTAAAACTTTATCTTCCATAATAGACGCTAGAGCAGATTCTACTGTCAAGGCTGTGGTTACACAGTATACTTTAAATCTTCTTACTAAAGTTGTGACAAATAATAGAATTTCTCTAGATTACTTACTGGATAAACAGAAAAGTATTAGCAGTTGCTAATACTTGAAGTCGCACATGGAGAAATAGATCAGGTATTACAGAGATTCGCTTACAGGGGATTACTTGACAGGCTGCTTGGTTGAAATGAGTAGACCACCTACCTAGCTAATTATGTGATCTATTTAATTTCAGTTAGTTGGTTCATGGGGACGCTGGCTAAAAAGCGTACTGCAAACTGCTGATGCTATTCTTCTGAGAGTCAAAACAGTAGTCTCCCTCCCATGGTGCAATCTCTCAAAGGTTTTAACTGTTTGCATGTGGTCTACTGTAGAATGTCAAATAGTCTCTCTTTAACTGGAAAGACAAAACCCCAAATACGTATGTGACCATGAGGACACAGTACCCCTGTGAATGACATGATAAGGATAAAAACCAAGATAATAAAAACTGAAGGTTGCGCTAAGGCCCTGCATTTTGGTCACACTTTGACCTATATGAGAACTTAACCAAAAAGGTATCTTTTTTCTTTTCTTTTTTTTTTTTTTGAGACGGAGTTTCGCTCTTGTTACCCAGGCTGGAGTGCAATGGCGCGATCTCGGCTCACTGCAACCTCCACCTCGATCTGTTGACCTCGTGATCCACCCGCCTCGGCCTCCCAAAGTGCTGGGATTACCTCTTTTTTCTTTTTTAAGATTGTTTAATTCAGTCTCGGTAGAGACTGTCAAAAATTGCCAATGCTGACTGTATTTCAAGTCATCCTGGTGGCTACTGGGAAAGGTTTTCAATTAACAATAATTGCACATTGGATAAACCTCATTGGCTATGATACTGCCACTGTGCAAAGCTAAAAAAAAGGTGGGGGGGATATTTTAAAAATGAAATTATTAGATTCCACCATTGTGGACTGAACTGGGCCCAACCGAACCAAACCAAAGTGAAGTACTTATGCTAAATGCAACACAATCAAACTAAAAATTTAAAGAAGGCCGGGCGCAGTGGCTCAAGCCTGTAATCCCAGCACTTTGGGAGGCTGAGGCAGGTGGATCACGAGGTCAAGAGATCAAGACCATCCTGGTCAACATAGTGAAACCCCGTCTCTACTAAAAATACAAAAATTAGCTGGGCACTGTGATGCACGTCTGTAGTCCCAGCTACTCGGGAGGCTGAGGCAGGAGAATTGCTTGAACCCAGGAGGTGGAGGTTGTGGTGAGCCGAGATCATATTGCACTCCAGCCTGGGTAACAAGAGCAAAACTCCGTTGCCAAAAAAAAAAAAAAAAAAAAAAATTTAAAGAAATAGGTAGATCCTAAAACAGGCCAGGTTTTTTTTTTTTTTTTTCCTGAAATAACAGATTTCAACTTGAGGAGCTTCCCTCCACTGTAACTCTTTTTTAAAAAATAAGAATTGGCTAGGTGTGGTGGCTTGCACCTGTAATCCCAGCATTTTGGGAGGCCGAGGTGGGTGGATCATGATGTCAGGAGTTCGAGACCAGCCTGGCCAACATGGTGAAACCCCGTCTCTTAAAAACAAACAAAAGAACTTGCAGTCTTCGTTTCCTCTTTATAAACCCAGAATTCTGCTATTTCAGAGTGGAACTGGAAACTAAACAAGTACTTTTTTTTTTTGAGATGGAGTTTCACTCTTGTCACCCAGGCTGGAGTACAGTGGCACAATCTCAAGGCGAGGTTTCACCATGTTGGTCAGGCTAGTCTCTAAATCCTGACCTCAGGTGATCCACCTGCCTCAGCCTCCCAAAGTGCTGGGATTAGAGGTGTGATCCCTGCGCCTGGCCAGTAAGTACATTTTTGGTGGTGACAGATTGGTATCAATGTCTACAATTTTGGTCTCACTCTCAAAATTGAGAATATGAACAAATGAGATAAATTGTTTAATTGTAGCCAAAAGCTGCCCACTTTCATGTTTAATTTTGCTCAATAGGGCTTTTTGTACGCAGTAAACTGAAACCTAACTAGACATGTAATTAGGCTGTAACCCATTCTTGTACCAACCACTGCGTTTTTGACAATAAAGTAACATAAACTGTTCCAACTATGTTCAAATAAGGCAAATTCCAAGCTGTAATCATGCTGGCTGTTTCTGTAACTCACTTTCATTTTCTGTGTGTCACTTTGCTTTTTCTGTCCATAAATCCTTTTCTACCGTGTGGCTATGCTGGAGTCTGCCTGATTGGCAGATCATTCTTTGCTCAATTAAACTTTGTTAAATTTAATTTCTCTAACTTTTTTTAAGTTTTAGGATCTTTTTATGAGGAAAAATAAAGAATGTGTTATTGGGGTTTGATTTTGAGAAGCAAGGTGCCCCTGTTGAAAGCCCCAGAAGCAGAAGCACACCCCAGGGAGCACAGCTGTCCAGTCAACTAGCAGCTGGTGATACATGCCTAAAGGAGCTCAGCTGAAAACAGAATGGCCCGCTGAGCCCAGCCTAAATTGGTGATCACCTCACTTGTGAGCTAAGAAGTCCTGGATGGCTTGTTACGCTGCAATAGCTGAACAATACACACACCTAGTACAGATCGGATGCCAAGATTTAATGACAGACTGATAACTGGTTACCTCCTAACAGTGGGCCCCATAAAGACACTGGTTTTTCTCCTTATTCAAAGTTGGATGTCTTGTAAGAGAATATCGAGTAATGCAGAAATACATGTAGACATGTCTGCAAGTGATTTGGGCTTACACTCACACAGTTCCACAAACCAAAGGAGAAAACAGATAACCACAGCTTGACAATTAGGGCAAAGGGCAAATAGCAAAATAAGCTTGCCTTTAATCTATTTTCTCCATATTTAAACATTGGAGGTGAAGACTGGGGACATGGGCATGCGTGGTGGCTCACTCCCGTAACCCCAGCACTTTGGGAGGCCAAGGTGGTTGGATCACCTGAAGTCAGGAGTTTGAGACCAGCCTGGCCAACATGGTGAAATGCCATCTCTACTAAAAATTCAAAAATTAGGCCAGGTGCAGTGGCTCACACCTGTAATTCCAGCACTTTGGGAGGCAAGGCAGGTGGATCACAAGGTCAGGAGTTCAAGACCAGCCTGGCCAAGATGGTGAAACCCTGCCTTTACTAAAAATACAAAAATTAGCCGGACTCGGTGACAGGCGCCTTTAATCCCCATCTACTTGGGAGGCTGAGGCAGGAGAATCACTTGAACCCATGGGGTGGAGGTTGCAATGAGCTGAGATCACGCCACTGCACTTCAGCCTGGGCGACGGAGTGAGACTCTATCTCAAAAAAAAAAAAATTTAGCTGGGCGTGGTGGCAGGTGCCTGTAATCCCAGCTACTCTGGAGGCTGAGGCACTAGAATCACTTGAATCTGGGATTGAGGTTGCAGTGAGCTGAGATTACACCACTGCACTCTAGCCTGGGCAACAGAGTAAAACTGTCTCAAAAAAAAAAAAAAAAGGACTGGGGGCAGATCTGTAGACATAGAGCTTTCTTCTTCTGTGGCCCCATCATCCTTTATTCACTGTCTGATCTCTTGAAGAAACGTGGGCAAAAGGTGGTCTCTCTGTTATTTTATTCCTACTGCTCTCTGCTCTTTCTATGGCCACTATCTTCTCTACCCTCTGAACTGAAGATATGTTGGTAGAGAAATATTTTCCCCTCATTTATGGCAGAAAAAGGATGTTCACAATTGGTGTGGTGGCATGCCTGTAATTCCAGCACTTCGGGAGGCGGAGGTACAGAAGGATCATTTAAGGTCGGAGTTCGAGTCCAGCCTGGCTAACATGGTGAAATTTCATCTCTACTAAAAATACAAAAATAAGCTGGGCATGGTGGCACATGCTGGTAATCCCAGCTACTGGGGAGGCTGAGGCAGGAGAATTGCTGATCTGGAAGGTGGAGGTTGCAGTGAGCCAAGATTGCACCACTGCACTCCAGCCTGGGCATAAGAGCAAGACTCTGTCTCAAAAGAAAAGAAGAGAAAGAAAGAAAAAAGAGAGGAGAAGAGAAAGGAAAGAAAAAGAAAAGAAAAGAAAAAGGGATGTTCAGGCTTCTCATCTTCTGCTATCAGAGCTGCACTTCAACGTGGCAGCTATTGGCCATTTGTGGCTACTGGGTGCCTGGAATGTGGCTGGTCTGAACTGCGATATACTAGAAAGGTAAAATACATAGTTTCAAAATACTTTTTCCAAAAACATGTATACTTCGTTACTAATTAGATATTGCTCACATATTAAAACGATAATAATTTGGATATATTGGGTTAATTAAGTTTCCACAATAAATTCCTATTTATTTTCTTTTTAACATTTTTCTACTAGAAAATTTAGAGTTCACATGTAGCTCACATTCAATTTCAGAGGGCTGCCTTTTTAAAAAAATGTCAGGCTGGCCGGGCGCGGTGGCTCAAACCTGTAATCCCAGCACTTTGGGAGGCCGAGGCGGGTGGATCACGAGGTCAACAGATCGAGACCATCCTGGTCGACATGGTGAAACCCCGTCTCTACTAAAGATACAAAAACTTAGCTGGGCCCGGTGGCGCGTGCCTGTAATCCCAGCTACTCGGGAGGCTGAGGCAGGAGAATTGCCTGAACCCAGGAGGCGGAGGTTGCGGTGAGCCGAGATCGGGCCATTGCGCTCCAGCCTGGGTAACAAGAGCGAAACTCCGTCTCAAAAAAAAAAAAAAGTCAGGCTACCTGCTCAAAAGACGACAGCCAGGGAGCTCATAAAAATCGAAACATTTTAAATAATTGTTATTGCACTATTTTCATATGTGAATAGCCATATAATATATTAGTTATAAAATCATACGACCTGATACACAAGGTTATACGCAAATACCCCGTGGGGTGGAGCTGGCTCAGCTCCGGGAGGAAGCCCCGCCGGAGACGGCGGCTGCTTGGATTGCGCTCTTCTCTTTCAGCCCAGCCGCTGAGCACATCTTCTGTCACTCAGGGCATCCGGGGGCGGGGCCCTGAACGTTATCCAATTAGGTGCGCTGGGCTGGGAACCGTCCAATCAGGCGCGCAGCTGGAGCGGACAGGCTGGCTTCCGGATTTGGCGGGGCCTTTGTCTCCGGCTTCAGCCCAACTTCCAGGTCTCCCGTTCGCTGCTCCGCGTCCTCCGCTCCTGGAGGCCCAGCCTCGGTGGCCCCGCTGCCTGCAGGTTCTGGGAGATCCGCAGCTCAGACGCCGGGACCCCCTGGAAGCCCAGAAATGGTGAGAGTGCCGGGTGGGCTTCCCGAGAGACGGGGAGGGCCGGGTTTGAACCGGTGGGAAGTGGCTGGCGGGACTCGGGCCTCCCCGGAGTCGGCTCCGGGATCCGCGCCGCCCGGGTCCTCGGCGCCGCCCGGCCCTCGGTCCCCTTCAGACGTAAGATGGCGGCCGGGCTGACAGCCGGACCCCGGGCGCCCTGTCTCCTCCCTGCGCAGCGACTGTGCCCTGGCCTGGAGCCCTCTCCGGGCAGCTCTGCACCCGCAGGGCTCGGGGACCACGGGAGGGTCGTCCGGGGAGGATCCTGACGCGGGGCGCGGGGCGCGGGGCTCCTGAATGGGAACAGCTTCGGTCCGTGGGGGTCCCAGTCCCTCCTTTTCTTCTATTAAAAATTCATGGAAGTCCCTGGAAAAATATTTAAAAATGTAATAGAAGTGCGGTTCAAACATTCTGGAGCACCCGGCTGTGATGTGTAGTTTGTGGTCCGTGGAGGGGCTTGAACACTTCAAGGACGTGTGTGACGAATAAAACCAAATTCAGTTATGCGTTAGGTGCAGTTACACAGCTTCGTAATTTGTAAGATCAGGGTGCGGATTTGCTGGTTATGTAATTAGAGGGTACTTGGCAGCTTCGTTTGATAAGCGTGGATTTTATTTCCCCCAGTGTAATAATGTACAAAAAACAGTGTATTCGAGTTAGATCTTTCTAAAAGGAGAAATCTAGGGGCTGGAGGTGCGGATTTTCTGGTTATGTAATTAGAGGGTACTTGGCAGCTTCGTTTGTTAAGCGTGGATTTTATTTCCCCCAGTGTAATAATTTACTAAAAACAGTGTATTCGATTTAGATCTTTCTAAAAGGAGAAATCTAGGGGCTGGAGCCACCTCAGGCTACTTGCCTGCCACTTAATTATTTTCACACTCCACAGGGGACTGATTTTCCCCTGCATTTTTTCACCTGTGTCCCCAAGCACAGTCTCAAGACTGCTCCCCATTCCCCGTTCCTCCAGCCTAACGCTGGCTTGCAGTAAAATACTAAATTTCCACTTTCTGACATTTTCAAATGTCATCTCTTCTCCCTAATTCACATTATTAGTTATTTATCCTTTACTGTACATTTTTGATACTGTAGTTAATTTTTTGAGAAATCGTTGGATGGTACTTCTTAAAAGATTTGTTTTCTGTTTGTAAGAATTTTCTGTAAGAAGAAAGCAAAGACTAATCCCCAGACACTGTATTGCTGTGCCTCTTTCCTTTTATCTTCTCTAGGCACACAGATTTTTTTTTTTTTTTTTTTTTTTTTTGAGACGGAGTCTCACTTTGTCACCCAGGCTGGAGGGCAGTGGGACGATCTCGGCTCAATGCAACCTCTGCCTCACGGATTCAAGCAATTATTTGCCTCAGCTTCCTGAGTAGCTGTGATTACAGGTGCCCACCTCCACACCCTACTAACTTCCGTGTTTTTACTAGAGATGGGGTTTCACCATGTTGGCCAGGCTGGTCTCGAAATCCTGACCTCTTGATACGCTTGCCTCGGCCTCTCAAAGTGCTGGGATTACAGGCGTGAGCCACCCACCCGGTGGCACAGACATCTTATCAGAATTTTTGAGGGTCAGGGTTTCCCTTTGGAAGCTTTGTAGGTGATGTGTCCTCAACCATCCATCAGATTTTTCCTGGTCTTGGGTTTCAGTACTGTTTGGGAATAAACCATGATACCCACCGTGGCTATGTCTGCTAGAATGTCTAATGAGTATCAGCTCCTGGGTCATTTTCTTCCATAGGACTGCCTGAGGTATGAAGTGTAGCCTCTCAAGGGAACAGGTGAATGCCCTGAGCTGAATCTCCTGGTGTACTCATCCAGTGAAAAGTTGACCCTTTGAGACATTAAGATTGTCTTCACCCAACTCAGCTTCCATTTCTTGGGGACACATTTCTGGTCAATCAGATGCTGGTGTTGAGGGAAAAACATATAATTCTGCCCTGGATTCTCTAAGAGGGGCAGAAAGATAGGGAAAAATATAATTAAAAAATAGTGAAAGACAAACAGTGAAAAATTTGTAACAGAAATTAAAAGGTAAGAAAATATTTACAAATGGTATAAAAGGTAAGTTTCAAAAAAATCGATATCTAAGTGTATTCTGTTTGTTAAAACTTCTCATTTACTGTTTTGTTTTCCAGAATGAGTTTTGTGATTGTCACGGGTGGTTTTTTTTATGGCTGGGCAATTTCTTTTCTTTACTTTTTTTTTTTTAAGACAGAGACTCACCCTGTTGCCCAGGATGGAGTGCAGTGGCACAATCTCGGCTCACTGCAGCCTCCACCTCCCGGGTTCAAGAGATTCTCCTGCCTCAGCTTCCCAAGTAGCTGAGACTACAGGCATGCACCACCATGTTCAGCCAATTTTGGTATTTTTAGTAGAGACAGGGTTTCACCATGTTGGCCAGGCTGGTCTCAAACTCCTGACATTGGGTGATCAACCCACCTTGGCCTCCCAAAGTGCTGGGATTACAGGCGTGAACCACCACCCAGCCTAGCTGGGTAATTTCAAACAGAATTCCTAGCCTTAACTTTTAGAATGCTGGGAAATAGAGGAAATCTCTTTTCTGTTTGGGCTTTAGAAAATGAATACATTTCCGGCTAGGTGCAGTGGCTCACGCCTGTAATTTTTGCACTTTAGAATACCGATGGGGGCAGGTGGATCACCTGAGGTCAGGTGTTCGAGGCCAGCCCGGCCAACATGGCAAAACTCCGTCTCTACTAAAAATACATAAATTAGCCGGGGTGTCGGCGCATGCCTGTAATCCCAGCTACTTGGGAGGCTGAGGCAAGAGAATATCTTGAACCCAGGAGGGTGGGAGTAGGGGAGCAGGCCTAGGCAAAAAAGTGAAACTCTGTTTCAAAAAAAAGAAAGATAAAAAAGAAAAAGAAAAGAAAATAATATATTTCCACAAGAAAATGTGGTAGATAATTGGTGAAGTTACAAAGATCCATAAAAACGTTAGTTTTCAAAGGGTAAATTTGTGTCAGTGAATATTTCTAGTCTATACCCTGTTCTCTTGATTTCTGAGTTTCATGCTAAATTTTATGAAATGAAACTTGGTACCTTCTAGAAGTGTTTCCATGTCACTGATTGTTTGCCTCATAATTTTTAATGGAAATAATAAAACAGCACATCTATTGTTTAAAGGAATACTTTTGCTTTTCTTACTGAGATGTAAAATAAAAGCATCTTTTAAAAAGTTCTCCCCTTATATGAACACTGTGTTTGAGTTATTTTGCTGGATTTTCTAACTCTTAGTTTCAGAAGCCAAGTGAATAGCTCAGATGTGAAAATTAAAGCTTGAGCCAAGTGGCTTGAAGCTAAGGCCAATATTGAGCTTGCGAAAGGAGGCTATTAAAGGCTCAGTTCTTTCTGGAGATCCTCTCCTGCAGATGTCCCAGGCTTCTCACCCCAGCCATAGAAGCCTTTATTCTGAGAGAAGCTACAGAGCCCTGGCAAGCTGGGGACCCACAGGCAGATGCAGCTAAGGTTAAGATGGAAGGGGATTGGGAGGGTCTTACTGAAGATGAAGTTGTTATTGTTTTGAGGTAGTTTCTAGACCTTGTAAAATAAAACACAGATGTATGTTAAAAAAATACTTGAATGGGAGCCGTGGTGGCTCCGGCCAGTTGTCCTGGCGCTTGAGGAGGTGAGGCTATGAGTTCAAGGCCAACCTGAGCAACATAAGAAGCTCTCATTCATTAACAAAAAAACAAACAAACAAACTTGAATTCCAAAGGAAGACGCTCCAACTATGAATCTTTAAAGATTGCAAAGTTTAGGCAGACAAGGACTTTTCTTTCATAGGGAGAAGCAAACAAGATGGAAAAAGTGGGTGGGTAATGGCAAATTGAGGGTCAAAAAAATTAGAATCTAGATTAGCAAATGTTTTACCCTGAAGTCAGCATGTTCTTAGGAGGGGCATAAAATGGGTGTCTGTTTTGGCTTAAACTGAAGGAAACTCAACATTCAGGAGCCTGTGGGAAGGAGAGAAACTTAAGTAAAGTTTGATTTAAAAAGTATTTTATTTTGAAAACTGAAGGCAAATTCAGCTAATTTTTTATAAGGAAAAAAATGTGCGGAGTCTCTCTTTGACTGTGACAAGTAAGAAAAGAGCACCCACCATCTAAGTCACAGTGGGAAGGGTGTTTCTTTCTATAAACTGTTCCTGGAGAACCCAAAGGATGGAGAATTTTGTTAATCGCAGCTTTTTACCAGGAGTATCCATGTGCTTCATCTTTCCCCACTTATATTTTTTGTCATCCTATACCTTTCTTCCATTGACTTTTTGGGTCTTTTGCTTTTCCTGGGTGTATCTTTTATAAGGAACTAGTTAACATAACTACAGTGTTTTGTTTAGTTCTGTGAGAAGCTCTATCATATTACATCATATTATATAATTGGAGGGAGTTTATAAGAGTTTCCAATTTCTAAACGGTAGGTCAGAAGCATAGATGAGCCCTTGGGGTTTGTGACTGGCATCTGCAGTGAGGACAGTGTTGTGGGGCTAAGCCCTGAATCAGGGTCTGTGCTGGCACTGGGCGGTGTCAGAATTCAAATATTAGACAACTAGTTGGTGTTGGAGAATTGCTTGGTGTTCACCAATCTACAGATTTGGGGCCAGACGAGAGATACCACAGGGGCCTGGCCTGGAATGGAACTCTGGGTGTCTGGGAATGGGAGGCTCTGCTCTCCTGTACACAGGCTGTCACACTGCCCATTATCCTGTGATTCCAGGTCTCCTCCCACGGTGAGAGTGGACTGAAAACTTAGAGGAAATTAGCTCTGATAACAGACCTTCTTTTTCCACAGCTGCCACCCCAAGATTTCCACTCACTCACAAACACACCCTCTAGAAATTGATATGTCCACACTCCTCCCAGGGCTAGGCACCACCCTCAGGAATTTCCCCACAGCATTTTTTACCCTAGGCCTGAGCCACGGTGCCTGGCCTAGTTTTTGACTTTTTAATAGTAGGCATTCTGATTGGTATCATTATTATTGGTATCAGAATTAGTATCTGACTGGTATCACTTTGCATTTCTCTAATGATTAGTTGTGAGCATGTTTTCATATGCTTGTTTCACAAGTATGTCTTCTTTTGAAAAGCATCTATTCATATTTTTTTGCCTACTAAATAAGGCTTTTTGGGGGTAAATTTTTAAAAATTCCTTATAAATTCTGAATAGTAGATCTTGGTCAGAAGCATAGTTTGCAAATATTTTCTTTTTATTTTGTAGGTTGTTTACTCTGTTGACAGTTTGCTGTGAAGAAGCTCTTTAGTTTCTTTAGGTCTCATTTATCAAGTTTTGCTTTTGTTGCAATTGGATTTGATATCTTCATAAAATCTTTGCCACTTCCTATATCAATAATATTTTCTTTATCCAGTTGACATAGGTATTTTAAAAATTATCTTTCAAGGTTTTATTTACAATTTTATGTTCTACATTTAGGTATTTAATCACTTCTGGAGTTGATTTTTTTCAATATGGTGTAAGGAAGGCATCCAGTTTCAGTCTTCTACATAGTGCTAGCTGGTTATTCCAGCACCATTTATTAAATAGGGAATTCTTCCTTCATTGCTCTTGTGAGCTTTGTAGAAGATCAGATGGTTGTAGGTGTGTGGCATTATTTCTGTGCTCTCTGTTCTGTCTCATTGTTCTTTTTTTTTTTTGAGACGGAGTTTCGCTCTCGTTACCCAGGCTGGAGTGCAATGGCGCAATCTTGGCTCACCGCGACCTCCGCCTCCTAGGTTCAGGCAATTCTCCTGCCTCAGCCTCCTGAGTAGCTGGGATTACAGGCACGCGCCACCATGCCCAGCTAATTTTTGTATTTTTAGTAGAGATGAGGTTTCACCATGTTGACCAGGATGGTCTCAATCTCTTGACCTCGTGATCCACCCGCCTGGGCCTCCCAAAGTGCTGGGATTACAGGCGTGAGCCACCGCGCCCGGCCGTGTCTCATTGTTCTATGAGTCTGTGTTTGCACCACTATCATGCTGCTTTGGTTACTGTACCTCTGTACAGTTTGAAGTTGGGTAATGTAATGCCGCCTGCTTTTTTCTTTCTGCTTATGATTGCCTTGGATATTCAGGGTTGTTTCTTTTTTCGATTTCATATACATTTTAAAATCTTTTTTTTTTTTTGTTAGGTTCTATGAAGAATGTTTTTGGTAGTTTGATAGAAATAGCATTAATTGGCTAGGTGTGGTGGCACTTTGGGGGGCTGAGGCAGGCAGAACATGAGGTCAGGAGTTCGAGACCAGCCTGGCCAACATGGTGAAACCCATCTCTACTGAAAATTCAAAAATAAGCTGGGCATGGTGGCGTGCACCTATAGTCCCAGCTACTCGGGACTGAGGCAGGAGAACTGCTTGAACCCGGGAGGCGGAGGCTGCAGTGAGCCGAGATTAGGCCACTGCACTCCAGTCTGGGCAACAGAACGAGACACAGTATCAAAAAAAAAAATAAAATAAATAGCATTAAATTAATTCTGTAAATTTCATTGGGCAGTATGGCCATTTTAACGATACTGATCTTTTCTATCCATGAGCATAAAATGGCTGCCCATTGGCTTGTGTCATCTGTGACTTCTTTAAGAAGCATTTTGTAATTCTTGTCATAGAGATCTTTCACCACCTTGATGAGTTGTATTCCTAGACTTTTTATTATCCTTTTTTTTGAGATGGAGTCATGCTCTGTCACCTAGACTGGAGTGTAGTGGCATGATCTTGACTCACTGCAACCTTCACCTCCCAGGTTCAAGTTATTGTCCTGCCTCAGCCTCCTGAGTAGCTGGGATTACAGGTGTGTGCACCACACCTGGCTAATTTTTGTATTTTTAGTAGAGATTGGGTTTCACACTGTTGGTCAGGTTGATCTCAAACTCCTGACCTCATGATCCACCCCTGCTCGGCCTCCCAAAGTGCTGGGATTACAGTTGTGAGCCACTGTGCCCAGCTGACATTTTATTATTCTTGTGGTTATTGTGAATGGGATTTTTTTTTTTTTAATTTGGCCTTTGGCTTGAATGTTGTTGATATTTAGGGATGCTACTGATTTTTGTACATTTCTTTTGTATTGTGAAACTTCTGTTTTCTAGTTTGTGTTCATAGATTTTCTAGATCAAGTGCATAGAAGTGTTCATAGTAGACTTAAATAGTTATTTGTATTTCTGTGGGGTCAATAGTAGTATCTTTTTTTGTTACTTCTAATTGTGTTGATTTGGACCTTCACTTATTTCTTTATTATTTTAGCTAGTGGTGTGTTTATCTTACTACTTTTTACAAAGGTTTTAACTCCTGGAGTTTTTGGTCTCTTGTATTTTTTTTTCTTTTTTTTTTGAGACGGAGTTTCACTCTTGTTACCCAGGCTGGAGTGCAATGGCCCGATCTCGGCTCACCGCAACCTCCGCCTCCTGGGTTCAGGCAATTCTCCTGCCTCAGCCTCCCGAGTAGCTGGGATTACAGGCACGCGCCACCGGGCCCAGCTAAGTTTTTGTATTTTTAGTAGAGACGGGGTTTCACCATGTTGACCAGGATGGTCTCGATCTCTTGACCTCGTGATCCACCCGCCTCGGCCTCCCAAAGTGCTGGGATTACAGGCTTGAGCCACCGCGCCCGGCGTATTTTTTTTTTCTATCTAAATCTTTCAGTTCAGACCTGATTTTGGTTATTTCTTGTCTTCTGCTAGCTTAGGGGTTGGTTTGCTCTTGCTTCTCTCATACTTTTATTTATGATCTTAGGTGTTTAAATTGAGATCATTCTGACTTTTTGATGTGAACATTTAGTGCTATAACATTGCCTTAGCTATGTTGCAGAGATTCTGGTATATCGTATCTTTGTTCTTATTTTTTGCAATGAATTTGACTTCTGCTTTAATTTCATTATTTACTCAAAAGTCATTCAGGCTCAGGTGATTTAATGTCCATGCACTTGTATCATTTCAAGTGGTTTTTTTTTTTGCATTGAATTTATTTTTATCAAGCTGTGATCTGTGTGTGTGGTTGGTGTAATTTTGGAATTTGCTGAGGATTGTTTTATTTCTGATTGTGTGGTCAATTTTAGAGTATGTGACACATGGTAATGAGAATTATATATATTATATTGCTTTTTTTTTCTTTCTATTGCTTTGAGCAAAATGTTTTGTTGCTTTCAGATTAAGAGTTCCGTAAGAGTGTTTGGCCAAGTGTTGAGTTTAGGTCCTGAGATCTTTGTAAATTTTCTGCCCTAATAATCTAACAGTGTCTGTGGGATGTTGTAGTCTCCCAGTATTATTGTGTCAAAAACTAAGTCTCTTCATAGGCTTCTCACAACTTGCTTTATTCAGTGCATCCATAGTTTTTTTTTTTTTATAATATCTTTCTGTATTCTGCTTCTCCTCCCTGTAAACACAGTGTGCCCAAGGCTATTCCTTAGATGCCTGAATCCAGTGTCTGCTGCAATTCAGATGTTCAAGGATTCCAAGAGTGTCTAAAGGCCTGGCTGTTGTAGGAGAAAATAAAAGTAAAAGGCTTTATTCTCCTACCTGAACATAAGCGAGGCTATTATCCTCATCTCTCTTTTCTTAAAGCATTTGGATTATATGTATATTTTTTCTCTGCTTTATTGAAATATATGTAAATCATATTACCCTAGATGTAGCTAAATAAAGGGTTCAATATATAACTGAACAGTCAAGTTGTATTTGGACCTTGGTTTCTGTTTGTTACTTCAGAACAATTAGCATTGTTATGTGAAGCATTTGTATACAACCTACATTCACATACACACAATCACACACATACACATTTTTTTTTTTGAGATGAAGTGTTACTTTGTTACCTCAGGCTGGAGTGCAGTTGTACGATCTCAGCTCACTGCAACTCCACCTCCAAGATTCAAGCAATGCTCCTACCTTAGCCTCCCCAGTAGCTGGGACTATAGGCATGTGCCACCACGCTGGCTAATTTTTGTGTTTTTAGTAGAGGCAGGGTTTTGCCATGTTGGCTAGGCTGGTCTTGAACTGCTGACCTCAGGTGATCTGTCCTCCTCGACCTTCCAAAGTGTTGGGATTCCTGGCATGAGCCACCATGCCCGGCCAACATTCATATAAATTAGAAAGTATTTTCTACAATAATATAAATATAAGACCACAATATTTACTTTGAATGAATCCCTTAAGTAGTCATTTTAATGTTGTTATTCCTACTTTTTAAATATGAAGTGTTTTAACTGAATTATGGTTAAAACATTTTCACAAATTCTACGTACATTATGACCAGTACATTAAAATTATTTATATTTAGATACTTATCTCTAATCTCCAAATAAAATTCATTACCAGATTGTTACAGTAGATATGTTTTACATTCCTATTACTTTATCCAGTAGGGATAACTATAAGTAAGCATGATTTAAGTATCTTTCATTTTAGTAAGTTAAAATGTTGCTATTAAAGGACAAATAAACACAGATGATGTGGCCACCAAAAAAATATAATAGCTCTCCTCTTAGCTGTGTTGCAAGCTCAGATATATTCCACTATGTAAACAAAATCAGATTCTAAATTTTTATCAAAAAGTGCTTGTGGTGACTGGGCACAGTGGCTCATGCCAGTAATCACAGCCCTTTGGGAAGCCAGGGTGGGTGGATCCCTCAGAATGGCCAAAATAGGGAAACCCTGTCTCTACTAAAAATAAAAATTAGCCAGGTATGGTGGCAGGTGCCTGTAATTCCAGCTACTCTGGAGGCTGAGGCAGGAGAATTGCTTTAAACCTGTTAAGGGAGGTGGAGGTTGCAGTGAGCTGAAATCATGCTACTGCACTCTCCAGACTGTGACAGAACGAGACTCCATCTCAGAAAAAAAAAGTGCTGGTGGATATAGTCAGATGTATTCCAATGGAGATCCCCCATTCAGTGGCTAAAGCAGGAGAGAGCAGCAGAGATAAAGGAACCTTATAAATTCTGCTGAGAATATGCTCCCTTCTTCATAATGGTCATACTTCCCATGGTGAGAGTAGCTGTGTATTTTGGGTATTTAGAGATAATTTTTTTTTTTTATACTAAGTCTCACTCTGTTGCCCAGGCTGGAGTGCTGTGGTGTGATCTTGGCTCACTGCAACCTCTGTCTCCCGAGGTCAAGCGACTCCCCTGACTCAGTCTCCCGAGTAGCTGGGACTACAGGCATGTGCCATCACGCCCAGCTAATTTTTGTATTTTTAGTAGAGATGGGGTTTCACAATCTTTGTCCAGGCTGGTCTTGAACTCCTGACCTCATGATCTACTTGCCTCGGCCTCCAAAAGTGCTAGGATTACAGCAGACGTGAGTCTAGGCTAGAGTGCAGTGGCATGATCTTGGCTCACTGCAACTTCCACTTATTGGGTTCAAATGAGTCTCCTTCCTCAGCCTCCCAAGTAGCTAGGATTACAGCCGTATGCCACTACACCCAGCTAATTTTTGTATTTTTAGTAGAGATGGGGTTTCACCATGTTGGTCAGGCTGGTCTCGAACTCCTGAGCTCATGATCCGCCCACCTTGTCCTCCTAAAGTGCTGGGATTATCGGCATGAGCCACTGCGCCCAGCCTGAGAGAAATATTTTACAGGGAAGTATTTTCCGGCTGACTTCATCAATCTTATGTCTAATTTGAGTTTTTTCTCAAGATACATTTAGCATATTTTTTGTCTCAATATAATCTGGGTGAGGCTGAGAGCTGTTTTTCTCTCCAGTGCTTTCAGTGTCTGTTTCAGAAGCCATTTTAGCATTTCACAGTGTCTGTGAATGAGGTAGGTTGTCACAGTGAGGACTCTTGGAGCGGTCTCTATCCAGACTCATGGTGGAAATCCAGCAGAACGTTTTCCATGTCACCATTATAAATAGAAACTGAGCCTGAAACATTGTTCCCTTTCCCATTATTGTGAAGGTGCAGTCCTACGCAGGAGGCCTGCAGACTGGAGTGCTGCTGTGGCAATTGAGGTTCATGTGAGATGTGACCTGCCAGCTGTTAACCCTGTATTTAGGGCTGTACCTCAGTGGCAGAGGGTAGAGGTCAAGAGAGGACTCCAGTCACCAGGAGAGGGCAAGCAGAAGTGCTATAGCCGAGTCCTCAGGGAGTAGAGAGCTATTGCTTCAAAATGTAAATAGCCAAAATGTAGTGCCCTATTCAAATGTTTCTGTGGGAGAGTGAGAGCCTACTTTCAGCAGGCACCTGGTTTTATGTTGTAAAACTACTCTTTGTCCTGAAGATCTTAAAAGTTTATTTTGTAATTATATAACAAATTAGCATATACGGATGGCCTCCCCAATTAACAGGTGAATTTAGGGTGAACTGTGTATGACATGGTGCTGTAAATTTTTCTCCTGTGGGCTAATTACGGTGACCCATCTTTCTGTCTTTGCAATTTGCTGCAAAGCAGATTGACCTTGATTCATGTCACATTCTGGTTTAATTGTGTAATAAAACAGTTTTATTTCTGTTCTATCATTGTGGAGTTGCACTAGGGCTGGAGAAATTTTGTCTTTCAATTATATTTCCCAAGAACTATTTAGAATTACCAGAGATGACATAAACATTCAAGTTACCAACGAAGCTTTAATCTAGATGGGACTTTCTCTCTCAGGCTTCAGTCAGCTCACAATTGTGCTGCAAAATGCATGCTTTCTTCTAAATATGCAGGTAGAATTGTGTCTCTGCCTGTTTGATATCTGTAGTCCTGTACAGTCACTTTTAAAGAGGTTAGACCACATTTCACAGGCAGCAATTAACCATTTTACCTCTTTCAGTGACTCTTGTATCTTCAGACCTAAAACTGATTCAGAGACCTTGAGGCTCACAAACTTAGAGTAACGTGTGCATTGAATAGAAATGAGAATGTCTGCTTTCTCTTTTGTCTTTTTGCTAAAATGCCCATAAATCTGCAGTTAACACCTACTACTCCCTTTACTCAGGACCTAAATCTGCAGCTCCAAATTCTGAATCTAGACCTTGAGATTTTGGAAAAAAAAATAAAACATTTCTTTTGAGAAATGTAAGTCCATTTAGTTATAAGACTCAAAGAGACATTAAAATAAGATCACAGTTATGTCTTTCTTGCTTCTTTTAGCTATTGATTTATCTCTTAAAACTTCTTGCTATTGCCACAAGTAGCCATAAATTAAACTAATAATTTCACACCAGACACTACAACCCATACCCTATAGCTTAACAATGTATAGCCAATTAATAATCAATTTTTTTTTTCGAGAGGCAGTCTAACTCTGTTGCCCAGGCTGGAGTGCAATGGTACAATCTTGACTCACTGCAACCTCTGCCTCCCGGGTTCAAGTGATTCTTGTGTCTCAGTTTCCCAAGTAGCTGGGCTTACAGGTGCCTGCCACCACACCCAGCTAATTTTTGTATTTTTTAAGTAGAGATGGGGTTTCACCATGCTGGCCAGGCTGGTCTCAAACTCCAGACTTCAGATGATCTGCCCGCCTTGGCCTCCCAAAGTACAGGGATTACAGGCATGAGCCTCCGTGCCTGGCACATCATTTTTTTTTTTTTTTTTTTGGTAGGCATATCATTTAGAATGTGCTAGAGTAGCCTGTATGAGGGGATCTCTCCTTTGATTTTACCCTACTTGCTGTAACACCCAAGAATACAGGGCTAGTTTGACCCCACCTAGAATCTGCACGTAAGGTCTAGCCTCTGCCTGGGATTTACAAAATCGGGCCAGACTTTGGATTGAGAATGTACAGAAAACCAACAGGAGGCATTTTCTGCATTGTGAGATGTCAACATAGACATCTTAAAGTTCCCTTTGAGATTGTGGCTTCTTGAGCTTTTCAGATCCTGTTCAGTGACCTACAGTTATGTGAGAGACACCAGGTGTACATGGTGTCTCATGGGAGAATCCGTAGGTGTAAACAAGCATCTTAGGAGTGAGAGATCAAGTCCACAGAGTATCCAAATCTATGACCACAACTATACCTGTAACATGTGATACTGGAGTAGAGTATTCTTGTCTTCCTCTTAACCCAAGAACTAACTCATCAGGACAAGGTGATCCAGATTCTGGAGCTCCACCAGGGCAATTTCATTTTTTACATAGGATCACGCTGAGTCATCAGCCCAGTGTTACTGGGAACCCTCTCACCATCATCTGGGCGTCTTTTAGACGTTTGAGGTTGTCCAGGGCAGAACGATGTCAGGCTGACAAGAGTGGTTAATTCTGCTTCTGTGTCAGTGTAAGAGAAATGAGTCATTTTGCATTTGTTCCTCCCCTCACATGAGAGGTGTCTTTGGTTTGTACCCAGATGAGAATTTTTCAAGTTCCCTGGTACTTGGGTGAAAAAAAAGGAAAGGGCCTGGGGACTCAAATAGATAAACTAATTGCTTCTATCTTATATGGCCGTGAGAAAAGAGTTGGAGCAGTCAGGGTTCCTACCATGCAGGAACCTTTAGTCTAGACTGGCAACTGGATAAATGAAGTATGATATGGTTGATACAGTGTATAGATTGGCCACTTTATATTGTTGTAACTTTTGATACCATCACCTGAAGGGATATTTATGACAGAATAGTTATTATTTGTATTCTTCTTTACCTTCCTATTAATACATATTTATCTTCGATAACATTACCCTAGAGAACCTTAAGGAATGTGTTTAAATTGCTTATTAGTATATGTTAGAAAATTGACATGGCAG
Source organism: Leontopithecus rosalia (assembly GCA_028533165.1). Taxonomy (NCBI): domain Eukaryota; kingdom Metazoa; phylum Chordata; class Mammalia; order Primates; family Cebidae; genus Leontopithecus; species Leontopithecus rosalia. Next base: position 186,741,050 of record CM052649.1, read on the forward strand.
TGGCTAAAAAAGATTAGCTACACAAATTCTGTGATTTAAGTTTCTCTTAGGTAAGCCTAAAAAAATCAGAACTGGAAATACCCTAGTGGCATAGAGAGCAGAATTCTCCATAGGGTTCACTCCCTGCCCCAGTTCTGTTAAGATTCCCTGTTTTTGGAGGCCTTATTTAGGTCTGACCGCACTGTGGATCTTGCCTCACTGAACTGATGATACTGATTAGAAGAAATTAGTTTTGGCTGGTGAGTCCTGCAGCCTTTCTAGAGCTGGTGCCCATAATTCCCTGAAACTCATAAAAAATTTCCCATTTATCTGAAAGTAGATAAATGGGAAGAATTAAGTATTTATTTTAGGGCCTTAATTTTTAATTTTTTAATTAAAACCAGTACTTGCTGAGACAGTCCATATAGCCACTTGTTTTCTATTACTGCAGATTCAGTAGTTGCTCCATAAGTCACAAAAAAGTAAATATAAACACAGTAAAACTTTTTCTGAACTACATTAAGCTTTTCTGTATCCCTCTGATCTGTCTATATTTAGCTTTTGTTTTATACATTAAAAAAATAAATGACAGAGAAACAAAAGAAATAAAAATCCTGGGCTCTTTATCCTGAGAATTACTGAAACCTGGTACCAACTCCAGGGTGTTATCAGGATTAAATCAAATAATGTACTTCTCCCAGCACAGTGCTCTGTAACACTTGAGGATGTAGCACCTGCTTAATCAGCGTTACACTAGTACATGTGTACATGTTGTTTTCCAAATGCAGACTTATTCAGACATTGCTGTCTTCTGTTTTTTCCGTAAACTTTAAAGGACCAGCAAAGAATATGATACTTGAGGATGGAGATTGGTTGTCTTTGTGTTGTGACAAGAGAGCTGAGTTTAAGGGAGTCTGTGCTGTGCCTGCTTTCTCCAGCTAATGCTAATAGCCCAGGAAGAGCAACATCAGCATGGACAGGGGACTGGTTTAAGACACCCATTCATGAACCCTTTTCAGACTTGCAAAGTGACATTACATAGAGTGGGACCAAAATTATCAAGTGATTTATAAGGTCATTAAAGCTTGAGAGGCAATGCTTAGCTAAGTGGTTATCAGCCCAGCCCTAATTAGGATTACGTGGCCAATTTTAAGAAATCTTACTTGTGCTCTTTCCACAGGTTCTGTTAATCTTGGTGGCAGCATCATATTGTTCTAAGTAAGGGCCTCATGTGACTCTAAAGTGAGGACAGTCAAGTACGAGGGGTTCAAGATACATTCATAAGAGTTAAGTTCTACCTTTGCATTGAAGGTTGGTCAAAGGGCCTATTGTGTTCAGGTTTGGTAGAGACAGGTCAGTGTGGTTCATATTGCCATTAATGTAGAAAAAATTACTGGTGTCTGTGCCAGGGGAGGGCACCTGAGGACAGGAAAAGAGAAACTTAATTTTTTTTTTTTTTGACATGGGTTTTGCTCTTACCGCCCAGGCTGGAGTGCAATGGTGCAATCTCGGTTCACTGCAACCTCCGCCTCCCGGGTTCAGGCGATTCGCCTGCCTCAGCCTCCTGAGTAGCTGGGATTACAGGCATGCACCACCACACTAGCTAATTTTGTATTTCTTTTAGTAGAAACTGTGTTTTTCCATGTTGGTCAATCTGGTCTTGAACTCCTGATCTCAGGTGATCTGCCTGCCTTGGCCTCCCAAAGTGCTGGGATTACAGACGTGAGTCACTGTGCCTGGTGAAACATATTTTTATCTTCATGGAGCATCTGATTGTTCCTTAATCTCTTGTAAAAAAGGACAGAAGTGGGTGGACTTATTCTGCAGGTCTTGGGTTTCTGCCTGTGGGTGTGGTGTTAGCAGGTAAATGGGGTGCTGACACCTTTAGAGGCGTATTCTCAAGATGCAAGTGTAATTTGTCCAGAGAATCTCATCTGAGAAGGAATTCCAAAAAAGGAAGAGAAAGAGGAAGAATTGGCTCTTTTTTTTCACTTGAACCTGTCTCAGATCAAGAGCTGTGTCCACTTTTCCTCCTGGAATACCATGCGTTTGGTACTTGCAAGTTTCTCTACTCGATCTTTTCTCCCTAATGAGTTAGTTTCAATTATTTAAAAAATTCATTATAATAGTTAAGGGTCTCTGAAAATATTTTTCCTATATACCAGAGCTTTGTTTGCATTTTCTATGTCATGGCTTCTTATATGCCTTGCAAAACTCTCATTATGAATTTACAGTCTGCAGTATTATAAAAAACATTTTCTTTGTACTGTTTACTTATGGGAACGTGTGGATAGTCAAGATTTCTATTAGGGAAAATCGGAGTTCCTTAGTAAAGAAGGAGAATATGTAATGTTGAGGATTTATCTGTGTTCTCCATTAGCTCTATGCAGAAAGAGATTAAGAAAATGCTTATTTAAACAGAATTGCATTTGTCACCCAGAAAGTTCTGAAATTTTTTTTAGGAGATTCCTGCTCTCCAGGGTGCTGAAGGACTACTTAAAATCACTATTTAATAGTACAGTAAATAGGAGATGTGTGTATTTTGAACTTTGCATAAAATTGATGTTTCTTTATGGTTACATTTAGATTATATTTTACTTTTGGGGGGCAGTACTCCAGCAGTGATGCTGTGATCTTTTGTGTGCGTCAGCACATCATAAAAATTTGTTCCTAGTGCAGTTGATGTTAATGATTGACTTGGTTAAAGAGCTCTCTGACAGGGTTTTTTCCTGTAGAGTTAATCATTTTTCTCTTTATTAGTTAGTATCTTTATGCAGCTGATATGCATAAACCATCACATTTAATTTGGCAGCTGCCTTTTTTCCTTAGGTTATATTTGCATGTATGTCTTTGGAAAATGAAGGCTCTCATCTTTGTTTACAGGCCAGAAAAATTGGGAAAAACACAGGCTCTTTTACTTACTGGATGCTTGACAAAATATTTTTGGGCCAAAAGCATTGGCATTTCTGGTGAGCTTATTAGAATTTCAGAAATTCAAACTTTATTTCAGATCTTCTAAAAAACATTCGGCATAATAAGATTTCCAGTTGTACACATTAAAATTTGAGAGGTACCTTCTAACTCAACATGTCTTTTCCATCTGAAAAATATACACAACTCATTCTGCATAATGTAAATATAGCACTCAAAAATTTACTTGTTTGTATTCATGTTCTTTTATACTTCCTTTCAAAAAAGTATCATATATACACTGCTGTTATGGATCTCATGCTGTTCTTTGATCTGAGTTAAAGAATACGTTAGAGAATACTTCCACGTTGAAATTCATTTTATTGGATCATTTCAGTCACTCCTGTAAGTCAGAATCAGTTTTCTATACTGTTTTACTTTATCTTGAGCCAAAATAAAAATTCTGCCCATGGTTATTTAGTAAATATGTGTGTGTGTGTATTTTTTTCAGGGACCACTGACATTTAGGGATGTGGCCATAGAATTCTCTCTAGAGGAGTGGCAATGCCTGGACACTGCACAACGGAATTTATATAGGAAAGTGATGTTTGAGAACTACAGAAATCTGGTCTTCCTGGGTGAGGATAACTTCAACACAGAATTCCTAATATGTCCTGAATGTTTTTTTTCTCTTTTTTTGTATAACTTGTAGTAGTTTATGCTTTCCATAAATGAATTTCAGATCCCTGTTTTCAAGAAATTGTTTGATATTTGTCCATGTAGAAAAAAATTTCTTTGATACTTTTCATCTTGACCTGAACTTTCCACATTCCTGAGCTGATCTGTATCCTTCACTCTAGTTTAGCGATGATTACAGAAATTTGGTGGCATAAAATGTTGTTGCCCACACCTTAAAATTTAATTGCCACCACCAATTTTTTATTCAATAGTACTGGATAGTGAAATTAAAGGCTTATAAATTTAAAGTATTTTCTAAATATTTAGAAATTTATTATAAATTAGTAATTTTGGATTAATTTCCTAGAATATGCTATGACATCCTGTTTACTGAGCACATTAGTAGGGTAGTGATTGGAGAATATGAGCAAGATTTATGTTATTTATTTTTAATAAAACAGGTATTGCTGTCTCTAAGCCTCACCTGATAACCTGTTTGGAGCAAGGAAAAGAGCCCTGGAATAGGAAAAGACAGGAGATGATAGCCAAGCCCCCAGGTAGGTGAAAGTGAATACAACAGATGGCACAGATAAGAGAAAGGTCAAAGAGAAAGCCAGTTCTTGACATGGGGTTTGGGAAGCTATGTTCTAGAGGAAATAGTTTCTGGGAAGCTCAGTTTTTGTTGTTGTTGCTGTTATTTTTGTTTTTCTTGCTCTCACATGGGGCATCTTCTTTCTTGTGCTCTTAAATTCCCTAAAAATTCTACTTTTCCATCAGTGATCTTCCTTCAAGTTTACTGTGAGAGCCAAAGCCCTCTTCATGGCATATAAGATACTGCACAATCTGACTGATTTTCCATTGTTTTGGAGACACAGGAATATCTGCATAATTTTGAGAAACTCTATGATAAACTTTTTAAAGTTCTCTTTCTAGATCATGTCTGAAATATGTATGCTTAGTGGTTTCTGTTCCATTTTTTGGTTAATTTTTCCGCACATTCCATCTTGTTTTTATTATTGTAGTTTTGAAATATAGTTTGAAATTATAAAGTATGATGTCCTTCTGCTTTGTTCTTTTCCCTCAAGATTGCTTTGGCTAGTCAAAGTTTGTTGTAGTTTTATGTAAATTTTAGGATTTTATTTTCCATTGCTTAAAAAAAAATGCCCCTGTAATCCCAGCACTTTGGGAGGCTGAGGCGGGTGGATCACAAGGTCAAGAGATCCAGACCATCCTGGTCAACATGGTGAAACCCCGTCTCTACTAAAAATACAAAAATGAGCTGGGCATGGTGGCGCGTGCCTATAATCCCAGCTAGTCGGGAGGCTGAGGCAGGAGAATTGCCTGAACCCAGGAGGCGGAGGTTGCAGTGAGCCGAGATTGCGCCATTGCACTCCAACCTGGGTAACAAGAGCGAAACTCTGTCTCAAAAAAAAGCCACTGGAATTTTGATAGGGAGTTCATTGAATCCATAGATTATTTTGGGTAATATGGCACTTTAACAGTACTTATTCTTTCAATCTGTAGATAAAATATTTTTAAATTTATTTGTGTGGGCCAGGCACAGTGGCTCACACTTGGAATCCCAGCACACTGGGAGTCCAAGGCAGGGAGATCACTTCAGGTCAGTAGTTTGAAACCAGCCTGGCCATCATGGTGAAATCCCATCTCTACTAAAAATACAAAAATTAGCTGGGCATGGTGGCAGATGCCTGTAATCCCAGCTACTCAAAAGGCTGAGGCAGGAGAATTGCTTTAACCCAGGAGGTGGAGGCTGCAGTGAGCTGAGATTACACCACTGCACTCCAGCCTGTCTGACAGAGACTCTGTCTCAAAAAAAAAATTTGTATCTTTTCCATTTTGTTTTATTAATATATTTGTATTATAAAGATTTTTTTTACCTTCTTTAAATTTGTTCTCAGAAATTTGTCATTTTAATGCTATTGTAAATAAGATTGTTTTCTCTATCAGTTTGCTTTAAGTGTATGGAATCATGACTTGTATGTTAACTTTATATTTTGCTAATTTACTAAGTGTATTTATTAATTTAAATCAGTTATTTTTTATATGTAAGAGCGTATGATCTACAAGCAGCAAGTTTTTACTCATTTGTCTTCAATTTCAAAGAGTTGAAAAATCTTTTTTGACTAATTCTTCTGCCACATACTTCCAGTTCTATGTTAAAATGAAAACATTTACAGTGGGTACAATATAGTTTTGCATTGGTTTCTGAATTTGAAGAAGCACACACCTCTTTAAGTTTTTATAAACAGGTTTCGGGAGGTAAAGATTGTTGTTGTTGTTGGATTCTCAGGGTGATGAGATACCCACTGGGTCTGTAGTGGAGAGAGGTTGTAGCTTGCTCACAAGGATGCTGGGTCTGCACTAGCGCTCACCTTTATTTGGCTTATTAACAGGGGCTTGGGTAGTTGTAATTTCCATTGTATTTTGGAACACACTGAATATTTTTCTGGATGTTGCTCTGTAAGGCAGACAGTAGCGCAGATTTTTGTAATTGGGTCTATATATGGTGGGCTTTGTATCAAAATGTGGATAAGTATGGCTTTCACTGAATACCAGACAAATTTTTCAGGTCACTGTGTGGGTTCCTATGTAGGCAGAACTGGCCATGAACTATGATTCAAAGAGTTCTATGAGTCATTGAACTGCTTCAGAAACCACAGTAAAGGATGAGGTCTGTAGGCCTATGTGGCTATAAATGTGTATCTTCCTGGAAGGAAGGGCATGATCTCACCTAGACTGTGGCTGGGAGGAGTTTGGGATGATTACAGAGTAAGTTCAGAATTCTCAGTGGGACCAAATTCAGTGGGACCTTTCTTGGATCTGTAGCCTAGAACAGGGGTCCTATATTTTTCCACCTGAATGAGGGCCTGCCTTCTGAAAGGAACACTCTTCAATCTTAGACTTTAGCAGAGTCTCACAACACCCTCTCTGGACCTCAAAGCTCTCTTAAAGGCACTTACTTTTGAGATGGGTTTTGGCTTCATAACCCGGGCTGGTCTTGAATCCCCAACCTCAGTGTACCATGTGGCTGTCATTACAGGCGTGAGCCATGCTGCCTGGCTCTTTCATAAAGACATTTTTGTCAGGGATGGCTGATAAATTTTCTTGCTGTGGGATGGTAAGGAAATAGGGCACCTTTTATTTTTCCACCTTACTGTTGTCACTCTCCCTATACATTTTTACTTTCTATTTTCTATTTCACATTTTTCTGTACTTTAGATTTGAAGATTTAGGACATATGCTATAATTTACATGTTATGGTTGATGTTATTTATAAATTAAAGTTTATGGCAGGCAAAAAAGAATTAAAGGATCTTTACCTACTTTCTTAAGCATATATCTAAGTAATAACATAACTAATTTCTAAATATTTGCCTTTATATGAGGTGCTTAACCATATTCTACAAAATATATAATTTTTAAGTTTAACAATGTAAGGCTATTGTTTTGCTTCTAAAGTTGGATGACAGCAGTTTATTTTGTGTAAGAATAGCATATATTTAAAACATTTAAAATTACTAGTTTATTATAAACTTTTACTATAAATTTCATGTTAAAATTTTTTATTTATAATTATACTTTTTTCTGAAATTTTATTGCAATGCAGTGCATGCCAATGATTTGAAATACCTGCTTTCCGTGAGTACAGTCACAGTCAAATATGTAATTATTTAGACAAGTTCTTTTTTAATGGTACATAAATATTGCAAACCAGATTTTGTAAGTAAACATTTCTCTAGTTACTGTTTTGCAGTTTCATATCAGTGCTTTATTTAGCGTAGGTTTTTAAACATCAGTCTATAGTGACTTGTTTTACTTAACATAGTATAATTTTAGACATTTTATAATTCTATATACTTTAAGTCAAGATGGGGTTTAATTAAAAGATTAATCGGGGGAACGATCCAAGATGGCCGATCGCTAACATCTCGGGATTGCAGCTCGCAGTTAAAGCTCATAGAACTAGAGGACGCCACACTTTCAGACAAATTCTGGTCGCTCAGGAGCAGAAGATTCCCAGTGGAGGAGCCACGCGGGGCAGTGGTTTCGTCGGCACCTCCGCACGGCAGCTCTCAGAGCTGACTAGGTGGGGCTGGCTCCCCTTCTGACCGGGGTTTGGAGGAGCCTCAGGGGTTCCCAGTGCTGACTCCTAAAGCCGGCGCAGCAGTTGTGCTGGCACCTCGGCGCAGAGTGAACACGACTGGTTCCCCTTCTGACTGAGGTTTGGAGCTCCAGGAAGGTAGACTTGCCTATTACGGACACAAGAAGGAAGCCAGACAGGAGAAGCCTGGGCAGAAAAACACCATCAGTCTTAACGCCGCTGTTCCTGGCCCTGGGAACTAACATCTTGGACGTCCACTCAAGAGACCTACTGAAAGCTGGTAATTTCAAAGACGACAGGAGGATAAATTTACAATGATGGGAAGAAACCAGCGTAAAAAGGCTG
>CM052649.1:186749584-186765556 GCA_028533165.1 Leontopithecus rosalia
GTGCCGGCGAAACTTCTGCCCCGCGTGTCTCCTCCACTGGGAATCTTCTGCTTCTGAGCAACCAGAATTTGTCTGAAAGTGTGGCATCCTCTAGTTCTATGAGCTTTAACTGCGAGCTGCAATCCCGAGATGTTAGCGATCAGCCATCTTGGATCGTTCTCCTCTGCATCAGGTTTCTAAGGCTGTTGGTCCCCAGCTATATCCATGTTGCTGCCAAGGACATGATCTTGTTCTTTTTTTTTTATGTTCCATGATGTTTATGTACCATATTTTGTTTGTATTAAATATTTTGTTTAACTGTATTATTATTGTTATTTTTGGAGACAGGGTCTCACTCTGTCACACAGGCTGAAGTGCAGTGGTGTGATCTTGGCTCACTGCAGCCTCAACCTCCCTGGCTCAAGCAATTCTCCTACCTGAGCCCCCCCAAGTAGCTGGGGGGAGGAGGGGGCTCAGGTATAGGTGTGTATAGCCATTGTGACTGGTATAAGACGGCATCTCATTGTAGTTTTTCTCTGCATTACTCTAATGATTAGTGATGAGCATTTTTTAAAATATGCTTGTTAGCCACATATATGTCTTTTTTTGAATAGCATCTGTTCATGTTTTTTGCCTACTTTTTAATAAGGTTGTTTGTTTTTTTATAAATTTGTTTGTTTCTTATGGATGCTGGATATTAGACCTTTGTCAGAAGCATAGCTTGCAAATATTTTCTATTATTCTCTAGGTTGTCTGTTTGTGGATAGTTTCCATTGCTGTTAAATAGCTCTTTAGTTTAATTAGTTCCCATTTGTCAGTTTTAGCTTTTGTTGCAATTTCTTTTGGTATCTTCATCATGAAATAATTGTCAGTTTCTATGTTAGGATGGTATTTCCTAGCTTATCTTCTGGGATATTTTATAATTTTAAGTTTTACATTTAAGTCTTTATTCTTGAGTTTTTATATATGGTGCGAGAAAGGTGTCCACTTTCAAAGTACTACATAGTAGTAGCTAGTTGTTGCATCATTTATTAAATATGGAATTCTTACCCCATTCCTTTTGTCGGCTTTATCAAAAGACCAGATGGTTGTAGCTGTGTGCCATTATTTCCAGATTCTATTCCATTGCACTGGTCTATTGGTCTGTTTGTCATTGTTGTTTGTTGTGTTTTCTTTTACCACTACCATGCTGCTTTGGTTATTGTAGCCCAGAAGTATAGTTCAAATTCAGGTAATGTGATCCCTCAACCTTTGTTCTTTTTGCTTAGAATTGCCTTGGCTATTTGGGCTCTTTCATAGAATTTTTTTTAAGTTCTGTTAAGAATGCTTTTGGTAGTTTGATAGGAATAACATTAGATCTGTACATTTCTTTGGGCAGTATGGCCATTTTAATAATTTTGATATTTTCTATCCATGAGCATAAAATGATTTTCCATTTATTTGTCATATCTAACTTTTTTTTAAAAATAAAGATGGGGTTTCACCATGATGGCCAGGCTGGTCTTGAACTCCTGACCTCAGGTGATCTACCCACCTTGGCCTCCCAAAGTGCAAGGATTACAGGTGTGAGCCACTGCACCTGGCTTGTGTCATATCTAACTTCGTTTAGCAGTGTTTTATAATTGTTGTAGAGATCTTTCATCTCCCTGGTTAGCTGTTTCTTTTTGTAGCAATTGTGAATGAGATTGTGTTTTTGATTTGGTTTTTGGCTTGGATGTTGTTGATGTAGAGGGATGCCACTGACTTTTTGTACATTTATTATGTATTCTGAAATTTTGCTTCAGTTATTTTTCTGTTTAAAGAGCATTTCCAGTGGCTGGGCACAGTGGCTCAAACCTGTAATCCCAGCATTTTGGGAGGCCGAGGCAGGCAAGTCACGCGGTCAGGAGTTTGAGACCAGCCTGGCCAACATGGTGAAACTCAGTCTCTACTATAAACACGAAAAATCAGCTGGGCATAGTGACAGGTGCCTGTAATCCCAGCTACTTGGGAGGCTAAGGTGGGAGAATCGTTTGAACCCAGGAGGTAGAGGTTCCACTGAGCTGAGATTGCACAACTGCACGCCAGCCCAGGTAACAGAGACTCTGTCTCAAAAAAAAAAAGGTTTTCTGTGGGGACTATAGGGTTTTCTAGATGAAGAATCATATTGTCTACAAACAGGGATAGTTTGATTTGTTTTCTTCCTATTTGGATGCCTTTTGTATTTGTCTCTTGCCTGATTGCTCTGGTGAGGACTTCCAATTCTGTGTTGAATAGGAGTGGTGAGAAGTGGCATCCTTGTCTTGTGCCAGTTTTCATGGAGGAATGCTTCCGGCTTGATTCCATTTAGAATGTTGGTTGAGGGTTCCTCATGGATAACTCATTATTTTGAAGTATGAACCTTCAATGCATAGTTTGTTGAGAGCTTTTAATTATTTTAATGTGACGGATGTAAAATTTTATTGAAAGCTGCTTCTGCACCTACTGAGATAATCTTGTGGCTTTTATCTTTGTTTCTGTTTATGCGATGAATCACATTCATTGATTTATGTATGTTGAACCAACCTCAGATCCCAAGGATAAAGTCTACTTCATCATGGTATTAACTTTTGTGATGTGCTGCTCTATTTGATTTGCAGCATATTGCTGATGATTTTTGCATCAATGGCCATCAAGGATATTGGCCTGAAGGTTTTTTTGTTGTTGTTGTTATATCTCTGTCAGGTTTTGGATTTTTTGTTTCTTTGTTTTTGTTTGAGATGGAGTCTCGCTCTGTTGCCAGTCTGGAGTGCAGTGGTGCTATCTTGGCTGCGACTCACTGCAACCTCCACTTCCCTGGTTCAGGCAATTCTCCTGCCTCAGCCTACCAAGTAGTTGGGACTACAGGTGCATGCCGCCATGCCCAGCTAATTTTTGTATTTTTAGAAGAGATGGGGTTTCACCATGTTGGCCAGGATGGTCTTGACCACCTGATGCGCCCACCTAGGCCTCCCCAGGTGCTGGGATTACAGGCATGAGCCACCACACGGGGCCGATGCTGTTCTTATATAATGAGTTGGATAGAGTGCCTTCTCAATTTTTTGGCATACTTTTATTTTTGTTCTCTTTTTATTTTTATTTTTTTGAGACAGAGTCTCACTCTGTTGCCCAGGCTGGAGTATAGTGGCAGGATCTTGGCTCACTGCAAGCTTTGCCTTCTGGGTTCAAGCGATTCTTCCGCTTCAGCCTTCTGAGTACCTGGGACCACCACGCCTGGCTAATTTTTGTATTTTTAAAAAATAGAGACAGGATTTCACCATGTTGGCCAGGCTGGTCTCAAACTCCTGACCTCGTCTGCCTTCGTTGGCCTTCCAAAGTGCTGGGATTACAGGCGTGAGCCACTACGCCTGGCCGGAATAGTTGTAGGAAAAATGGTATCAGCTCTTCTTTTTATACTTGGTAAAATTCAGCTGTCAATCTATCTAGTCCTGGGCTTTTTTGGGTTGCTAGGCTATTTATTAGTAATTCAGTTTTAGAGCTTGTTATTGGTCTCTTCAGGGATTCAATTTCTTTTTTGCTCAGTCTTGGGAGGATGTATTTGTCCAGGAATGTATCCATTTCTTTTAGATTTTCTAGTTAGTGTGCATAGAGGTGTTCATAGGAGACTCCAACAGTTCCTTTTATTTTTGTGGGGTCAGTAGTAAGGCCTCTCTGCCCCAGTTCTGTTCAGATTCACTCTTGTTGGAGGCCTTATTTAGGTCTGGCCCCACCCTGGAATCTTGCCTCACAGAGCTGATTAGAAGAGATCAGTTTTGGCTGGTGCCTTTCTAGAGTGGGTACTAACAGTTTCCAAATTCCATAAGGAGATAAATGGAAAGAAAAAAGTATGTATTTTAAGGTCTTAGTTTTTAAATTTTTTATTAAAACCAATGCTTGCAGAGACATTCCATTTAGCAACTCGTTTTCTATTCCTAAAGATCCAGTAGTTTCTTTGCATGTCACAAAGAAGTAAATACAAACACAATAAAAATTTCTCTAAACCACATTAAATTGTTCTTTCTGTATCGCTTTTTTCTGTATCTGTCAGTATTTAGTTATTATCCTATACATTTTTTTTTTTTTTGGAGACGGAGTTTCGCTGTTGTTACCTGGGCTGGAGTGCAATGGCACGATCTCAGCTCACCACAACCTCCGCCTCCTGGGTTCAAGAAATTCTCCTGCCTCAGCCTCCCGAGTGGCTGGGACTACAGGCACGCACCACTGTGCCCAGCTAATTTTTGTATTTTTAGTAGAGACGGGGTTTCACCTTGTTGACCAGGATGGTCTCGATCTCTTGACCCCGTGATCCACCCGCCTCAGCCTCCCAAAGTGCTGGGATTATAGGCGTGAGCCACCGCACCCAGTCTATCCTATACATTTTAAAAAAATCCAGTACCAGCTCATGGCCACTTGGTAGATGTGTGTGTGTTTGTGTTTTTCAGGAACCACTGACATTTAAAGATGTGGCCATAGAATTCTCTCTGGAGGAGTGGCAATGCCTGGACACCGCACAGCGGGATTTATATAGGAATGTCTTGTTAGAGAACTACAGAAACCTGGTCTTCCTGGGTGAGGATAACTTCAACTCACAATTCCTAAAATACACTTAAGGTTTTATTTTATTTTTATTTTTGTAGAATGTTTTCTGGTAATTTATACTTTGCATAAATGAGTTTCGGATTCCTGTTTTCAAGAAAATCTTTGAGATTTATTTATTTAGAAATGTAGTCTTGCTCTGTCACCTAAGCTGGAGTGTAGTTGTGCAATCTTAGCTCACTGCAACCTCCGTCTCCCGGGTTCAAGTGATTCTCCTGCCTCAGCCTTTCGAGTAGCTGGGACTTACAGGCACATGCCACCAAACCCTGCTAATTTTTTGTATTTTTAGTGGAGACATTTCACCATGTTAGCCAGGATGGTCTGGATTTGCTGACCTCGTGATTCGCCTGCCTCAGCCTCCCAAAGTGCTGGGATTACAGGTGTGACCCACTGCTCCTGACCGAAAATCTTCGAGATTTCTTTGTGTACGAAATCATTCCTTCAAGATGTTTCATTTTTCACATTCCTGAGCTAATCTGTATCTTTCACTCTAGATTAGTGATAATTCCAGAAATTTAGTGCCATGAAATATTGTTACCCACCCCTTAAAATCTAATTCCCAACACCAATTTTTGATCCAGTCGTACCAGATGGTAAAATTTAAAATATTTTCTAAATATTTAGAAATTGATGTTATAGATTAGTATTTATTACATCCTCTTTACTGAGCACATTACTAGGTTGGTAATTGGAGAATATGACTAAGACTCATGTTATTTTCAATAAAACAGGTATTGCTGTCTCTAAGCCATATCTGATCACCTGTCTGGAGCAAAAAAAAGAGCCCTGGAATATGAAGAGATGTGAGATGGTAGTCAAACCCCCAGGTAGGTGAGATGGTGAATACAACAGATGACACAGATGACAGGTCAAAGGAAAAGCCAGTCCTTAAATGTGATTTGGGAAGCTGTGTTCCAAAGGAAATAGTTTCTGGAAAGCCTGAGCTTTTTTTTTCTTTTGCTCTCACAGAAGGGCATCTTCCGTCTTATGCTTTTAAATTCTGTAAGGATTCTATTTTCCCTTCAGTGATCTTCCTTCAAGTTCCCAGTGAGAGCCAAAGTCCTCTTCATGGCATGTAAGAGGCACAACCTGACTTTTTTTTGTTTTGGGGACACAAATATCTGCATAATTTTGAAAACCTCTGTTACACTGTTTTAAGTTCCTTTTTGTATCACGTCTGAAATGTGTGAGTAGTGTTTTCTGTTTCATTTTTTGTTTGTTCATTTTTCTGCACATTCTATTCTGTTTTTATTACTATAGTCTTGAAATACAGTTTGAAATTATAAACTATGATGTTCTGCTTTTTTTTTTAACTTAAAATTGCTTTGGCTATTCAAATTTATTGTAGTTTCATGTAAATTTTAGAATTGTATTTTTCATTACTGTGAAAATAATGCCACTGGAATTTCAATAGGGAGTTTATTGAATTTATAAATCACTTTGGAAAACATGGCACTTTATCAATATTTATTATTTCAATCCACATACATAAAATATTTTAAAATTTTTGTCTTCTCTAATTTCTTTTATTATAAATTTTTTTTTTACCTCCTTGGTTTAATTTGTTCTCAAGAATATTACTTTAATGGTATTATAAATAATATTGTTTTCTTCCTCTTTTTTATCAGATAGTTTGAGTGGATGAACCTGTAATTTATACTTACATATTAATTTTATGTTTTGGAAATTTACCGAGTATATTTATCACTTTTGATAGGTTTTAATATACTGTTTATGGTTTCGTATATATAAGATTATATAATCTACAACCAGCAACTTCTTACTTATTTGTCTTTAATTTCAATGGCTTTTAAAAAAATTTTTAATTCTTTTGCCACATACTGTCAGTGCTATGTTAAAATAAAAGCATTGACAATGGGCACAGTACAGTTTTGCACTGGTGTCTGTGAATTTGAAAAAGCAAAAACCTCTTCAAGTTTTTATAAACTGATTTCAGGAGGTAAAGATCTTCTTTTGTAGGGCCCCCAGGGTGATGGGATGCCCTCTGGGTTTGTAGTAGAGAGGGGTGTAGCTTAGTCACAAGGTTACTGTGTCTGCACTAGGGTCTACCTTTATTGGCCTGTTGTAAGAAGCTTAGGTAGTTGTAATTCCCATTTTATTTTCAGGTAGACCAAATGTCCTTCAGGACATGTCCTGTAGGACAGATATTAGGGCATGCTTTTGCAGTTAGGTCTGAGTATGATGGGCCTTATATCAGGATGTGGATGAGTATGGCTTTTACTGAGTACCAGAGATTTTTCTAGGTCACTCTATGGGTTTCTGTGTAGGCAGAACTGACAATAAAGTGTGAATCAGGGAGTTGGGACTGAGTCATTGTACTGCTTCAGGGAGCACAGTAATGGCCAAAGTCTGCAGGTCTGCCTACATGGCTGTAAATGTGTGTCTTCCTCCAGACCTCTGGAAAGACTGGACCTCTCTCAGACTGTTGCTGGGAGGAGTTTGGGATGATTACAGAGTAAGTTCAGAATTCTTAATGGGACCAAGTTGGGTGGGCCATTTCCTGGTCTGTAGCCAACTATAGGGGTCTTGTAATTTGCCTCCTGAATGAGGGCCTGCCTTCTGAAAAGGAACACTTCCCAGTCTTTGGCTCTAGCAGAGTTTCACAACTCCCTCCCTGGACCTCAAAGCTCTGTTACCGGTACTTATTTTTGAGATAGGTTCTTGCTTTCCAACCTATGCTGGTCTTTAAATCCTGGCCTGAAGCAATTCTCCAACCTGAATGTACCACGTGAAACTGTCATTACAGGTGTGATCCATGATGCCCGGCTTTCTTGTAAACACATTTTTTGGTCAGGGATGGCTGATAAATATTTTTGCTGTTGGGGTATAAGAAAATAGGGCACCTTTTATTTTTCCGTCTTACTGAAATCACTATACATTTTTGCTTTTTATTTTCTATTTCAAATTTGTCTGTAGTTTTAAATTCAGACACTGAGGACAATGTGCTAGAATTTATAAGTTAAGCCTTAAGTAAATTAGATAATTAGTAGGCCCTCCATATTTATTAAAATAGTTACTTACAAATTTGAGTTAGCTGTTGGTATAAACAAATTACAGGATATTCACCCACTTTCTTTAGCCTGTATCTTAATATTATAATTTATTCTCAAATACTTTCATGTATCAGAGGCTCTAACCATATTTTGCACACACACACACACACACACACACACACACATATATACACACACGCACACACATTCACATGTATTTATTTTTTCTTTAGCAATGTAAGGGTATTGTTTGCTTCTAAAGTTGGGTTACAGAATTTTCATTTTGTGTAAGAATAGCATATATTTTAAATATCAGAATTATCTCCACTTTTTAAAAATGCCCATTTATTAAAATTTTCTCATTGGTGTCTTCTATTTATGATTATGCTTCATTTTCTCTGAAATTTTACTGCTACCTAGCAGATATGAATGATTTAAAATACCTGCCTTCCATGAGTACACACCTAGGTAAATATTGCAATTACCTAGAAAGATTCTTTCTTAAAGGTACATCAATATTGCAAACCCGATTTCATGAATAAACATTTCTGAGATTGTTTTGTAGTTCCATATTAGTGTGGTTTTTCAATGTAGGTTTCTTAACATCAGATTATTGTGTTTTGTTTTACTTGTATATTATAATTGCAGTTCCATTTGTACACTTTAAGTCAATGTGGGGTTTAAAAAATAGCCATATGTCTGTTACGATCAGATTATATATGTGTGTGTTTTTATTTACAAATATGACCTCAATTTTGTTATGGCTTATCTTGTTTATATTCTTTCTTAGCTGATTTTCAATGGTTGTTTTATCTTGTCTAAGTAAATAGTTATGGAAATATCTTTTCACTGGGTGCTTAATGATGAATTTATATTTCCTTTGTGTGAGAGAAACACTTTTATGATTTGAAGGTAATTTTTAAAAATATTTATAATTCTATATTTTTTTCAGTTTTTCGTTAAAATATTAATTGTTGTAAAACCCCATAACATAAAATTTACAGTCTTAAATCTATTGAAGTGTATATTTCAAGGCCAGGCATGGTGGTGGCTCACATCTGTAATCCTAGGATTTTGGAAAGCCAAGACGAAAGGATCACTTGAGCCCAAAGTTTGAGAACAACCTGGAAAACATTGAGATTCTCTCTCTCTCTCTCTTTTTTAAAATTTTTTTTATTTTTTGAGATGGAATCTCACCTGGAGTGCAGTGGCACGATCTTGGCTCACTGCAACCTCCACCTCCTGGGTTCAAGCAATTCTCCTGCCTCAGCCTCCCAGCTAGCTGGGATTACAGGCACATACTACCATGCCAGGCTACTTTTTGTATTTTTAGTAGAGAAAGGGTTTTACCATGTAGGTCAGGCTGGTCTCAATCTCCTGACTTCCTGATCTGCCCACCTTAGCCTCCCAAAGTTCTGGGATTACAGGCATGAGCCGCCGCACTGGGCATGAAGATTCCTTCTCTACAATTTTTTTTTCTTTCTTTAGAAAGAGTCTTGCTCTGTCACCCAGGCTGGAGTGCAGTGGAACGATCTTGGCTCACTGCAACCTCTGCCTCCCAAGTTCAAGCAATTCTCCTGCCTCAGCCTCCCAAGTAGCTGGGATTACAGGTGTGCACCACCATGCCTGGCTAAGTGTTGTATTTTTAATAGAAACAGGGTTTCACCATGCTGGACAGACTGGTCTTGAACTCCTGACCTCTTGATACATCTGCCTTGGCCTCCTGCCTCTACTAAAAATACAAAATTAGCTGGGCACACTGGGAGGCTGAGGCAGGAGAACTTGGGAGGTGGAGGTTGCAGTGAGCCAGGATCGTGCCACTACACTTCAGGCTGGATGAAAAAAAAATAGCCAGGCCTGGTGGTGTGTGGTCCCAGCTCTTTGGGAGATTGAGAGGGGAGGGTTATTTGAGCCAGGGAGTTAGTGGCTACAGTGAGTGGTAATTGTGCCACTGCACTCCAGCTTGGGTGACAGAGTGAGATCTGGTCTCAAAAAAAATTTTGTGCTGTTCATTTCAGGCATGTTAAGTATATTCACATTGTTATGCAAAAAACTTCTAGAAATTTTACATCTTCGGAAACTAAAATTCAATACCCATTAAGTAATAACTGCTCATTTTACCCTTTTTCCAGCCCTTGACAAACACCCTTTGACTTAAGTTACCTCATGTGAATGGAATAATATAGTATCCATCATTTTTTACTGGCTTATTTCAGGTGACATAATATTCTCAAAGAAATTTATCTTAAAATGTGGCAAGATTTTTTTAAAGGCTAAGTAAAATTTTATTGTATGTATATGTTATATTTTTTTGATGTGTTTATAAATAAAGGAACACCTGGGTTGCTTCAGCCATTTGGCTTTTGTGAATACTGGTACAATAAACATAGATGTTCAAATATGTCTTTCAGGTCCTCTGTTGCATATTTTGGATATGGGATTTATTTGATATAGTATTTTATGATAATTTTATTTTTAATTACTTGAAAAACATTTATAACATTTTAAATCAATGGCTGCATTCTTGTTTTTCACCAACAATCAATATGGGTTCCTTTTTTATTGCATTATCGACAGATTTGGTATTTTTTAAAAAAAACTGATAATGGCCATTCTGATTGGTGTGAGGTGATTTTGTTTCTCATTGCGATTTTTATGCATTTCTCTACAAATTGTAATATACTGTGTTCTTTCAATTGCTTTTTCTAATTTGTGTATCATTTTTGGTGAAAATTTAATTCAATTATTTTTCCATTTCTAAAGGAAGTAATTGAAATTTATTGTTTGGTTTTAAGAGTTGTTTATATATTCGTAATATTAACTCCTGTCACATGTGATTTACAAATATTTTCACTCATTAAAATAATACCACAGTTATGTGTTTCTCTGTTCTTTGAACTATGTGTTTATCTCCTTTAGGGCTGGGTTTACAGGTGTGAGCCACCATGCCTGGCCTCTTTTTTCTTTATAAATTATTTTTTTTTATAAATTATTTCTTTTTTCTTTATAAATTATCTTTTTTTTCTTTATAAATTATTAGCTCTCAGGTATTCCTTTACATGCAAAAACACTTAATATCTATAATGTTTTCTAAGTTTGCTGTTTTCTTACTGATTTTTTATTTGAATTTTCTGTTTGTTGAAAATGAGGTCTTCATGTCTACTTAATGTTTATTATGTTGCTGTGTATTTCTTGCTTCACTTTTGCCAATATTTTCTTTATATATTTTGAAGCACTAATGTTATATACATATACATACAGATAAATATAAAAGCTATATGTTCCTGGTAAATTGATCCATTTTCCTATTATGTAATATCAGTCTTTGTCTCATGCTAGTACTTTAAAGCATGTCTAATATGACTACCTCACCCAATTGTGATTACCATTTTCATAGAATGTAGATATTTTCCTCATTGATATTTTCAGCCTATTTGACTCAATGCTAGCATGAGTTTCTTTTTTATTTTTTGAGATGCATTCTTTCTCTGTCCCCCAGGCTGGCTCACTGCAACCTCTGCCTCCCAGATTCAAGTGATTCTCCTGCCTCAGCCTTCTGAGTTGCTGGGATTACAGGTGTGTGCCACCATTCCTGGCTAATTTTTGTATTTTTATTTTTCTAGTAGAGGTGGGGTTTTACCATGTTTGCCAGGCTGATGTCAGCCTTCCAAAGTGCTGATATTTCAAGTGTGAGCCACTGTGCCAGGCCTAAAATCAGTCTCTTGTAGGCAGCATATTGTATGATTTTTTTCTTAAAGTCAGTCCGGCATTTTATTTATTTCTTTTCTTTTTTAATTAATTAATTAATTTTAGATAGGGTTTCACTCTGTCAATCAGGCTTGCTTATAGTGGTGTTATCACAACACACTGTAGCCTCAACTTCCAGAACTCAGATGATCCACTCATTTCAGCATCTCAAGTAGCTGGACTACAAGGATGTACAATCACACGTTTTTTGGTATTTCTTTTTATTAAGTTGTTTAATTGGCCAGGCTCAGTTGCTCATGTCTATAATCCCAGCACTTTGGGAGGCCAAGGCAGATGGATCATGAGGTCAGGAGTTCAAGACCAGCCTGGCCAAGATGATGAAACCCTGTCTCTACTAAAAATACAAATATTAGCTGGGTGTGGTGGCACACGCCTGAAATCCCAGCTACTTGGGAGGCTGAGGCAGAGAACTGCTTGAACCTGGGAGATGGAGGTTGCAGTGAGGCAAGATCATGCCACTGCACTCTAGCCTGGGTAAATAAAAACAAAATTAAAAGTAGTTTAATTGATTTATATGTAAAATGATTTTTTAAGAAAATGTTACTATTAGCAGTTTTCTAGTTTTATGTGTTTCTTGTAGATATGTTTTTCTTATTTTCTGTTTTCTTCCATTTTAATTTTAATTGTGTAGGGACATGCTTTATTTTTTGATTTTTTTCATATATAAATTTTATCTTCATAATGGTCATGAAAAATGGAGATCACATAAAACATCTTAAAACAATATAATTTGATCTCATAACTTCAGTTAAATACAAAAACTACACCTCTATATTTTTTAATTTGTTGATATTAAAAATTATATTGTGTATTTATTAACAGATTAATATTTCATTTTTCTTGTACTTTTTTTTTTTGAGACAGTCTTGCTTTGTTGCTCAGGCTGGAGTGCAGTGGCATCTCAGCTCATGGCAACTTCTGTTTTCCAGGTTCAAATGATTCTCATGACTCAGCCTCCCAAGGAGCTGAGATGACAGGCATGGGCTGTGACACCTGACCAATGTTTATGTTTGTAGTAGAGATGGGGTTCACTGTGTTGGCCAGGCTGGTCTCAAAGTCCTGGCCTCAAGCAGTCCATCTGCCTTGGCCTCTTAAAGTGCTGGGATTACAAGTGTGAGCTATCACACCTGGCCTTGTTTTTCATAGTCTATAGAAATATAAGGGTTTTATACACCATCATTATGACAGTAAAGAATTCTGGCCAGCTGTGGTGCCTCATGCCTGTAATCCCAGCACTTTGGGAGGCTGAGGTGGGCAGATAATGAGGTCAGGAGTTTGAGACCAGCCTGACCAACATGGTAAAACCCCATCTATACTAAAAAAAAAAAAAAAAACTTAGCCAGTTGAGGTGGTGCATGCCTGTAATCCCAGCTGCTTGGGTGACTGAGGCAGGACCCAGGAGGCAGAGGTTGCAGTGGGCCGAGATAGCACCACCGCACTGCAGCATGGGCAACAGAGCAAGACTCCATTATCAAAAAAGAAAAAAGAGGGCCGGGCGCGGTGGCTCACGCCTATAATCCCAGCACTTTGGGAGGCCGAGGCAGGTGGATCACAAGGTCAAGAGATCAAGACCATCCTGGTCAACACAGTGAAACCCTGTCTCTACTAAAAATACAAAAATTAGCTGGGCATGGTGGCGCGTGCCTGTAATCCCAGCTACTCAGGAGGCTGAGGCAGGAGAATTGCCTGAACCCAGGAGGCGGAGGTTGTGGTGAGCCGAGATCGTGCCATCGCACTCCAGCCTGGGTAACAAGAGCGAAACTGCTTCTCAAAAAAAAAAGAAAAAAGAATTATATATGTATCTGTTTATTTACATGTAATAGAGAGCTTTATGTTTATATATGTTTTCATGATGGTGTCCAGCATTATTTTATTTTTCAACATAATGGACTTATTTTAGCATTTTTTTTATATGCAGTGTCTTACTTTGTTGCCCAGGCTGATCTTCAGCTCGTGGTCTCAAGTGATCTGGCTGCCTCGGCCTCTTAAAACTGTGGGAGTAGAGGCATGAGCAACTGTGTCTGGCCATAACGTAGCATTTTTTTGTAGTACTTTGCTAGTGGCAGTGAACACTTTCACCTCTGTTTTATTTTTATATATTTATTTTTTTGATATGTAGTTTTATTGTTGTTGCCCAGACTGGAGTGCAATGGCACAATCTCGGCTCACTCAACCTCTGCCACCCGGGTTCAAGGGATTCTCCTGCCTCAGCCTCCCATGTAGCTGGGATTACAAGCATGTGCCACCATGCCTGGCTCACCTCTTATTTTGGAAAGTCTTTATTGATATTTTGTCTTTGAAGTAAAATAATTTTGAATCAAGTCTTACTGGTTAAAATTTTTTATTACATTAAAATTTGGGAAGTTCTTCGCCTTTTTTGTCTTCAAGTAACCTCTATATTACTTTTTTCCTATATTCTTCTAATATTTCTTTCATGAATATATTGATATTCTTGATGGCATCTGGTAAGTTTTACATTCCACATTTTAATTTTGTTTTGCAACTTAATAATTTTGTGTTATATGTTTTAGAGTATGCCACCTCACAAAATAATGTGTTTTGGTATTTTAGTTTATGTTTTAATTGTGTATGACAGTATTTAACTCTGTGCAATTTAAGACAATGCAGAGCAAAATTAAATACGAATTAGACCCAGGCACAGTGGCTCACGCCTGTAATCCCAACACTTTGGGAGGCCCAGGCGGGCAGATCATGAGGTCAGGAGATTGAGACCTTCCTGGCTAACACGGTGAAACCCCATCTCTACTAAAAACACAAAAAATTAGCTGGGCATGGTGGCAAGCGCCTGTAGTCCCAGCTACTTGGGAGGCTGAGGCAGGAGAATTGCTTAAACCTGAGAGTCAAAGGTTGCAGTGAGCCAAGATTGTGCCACTACACTCCAGCCTGTGTCTCTACACAAACAAACAAACTAAACCAAATGTGAATTAACCATATTTATTGTCTACTGCCAATATAGTTATCTGTTTCCCTATATAAATATTATTCCTGTATTAAGGCTTGTCTTTTTCTGGTATAGGTTTGTTGTGAATGGTTGTTTAATATTTTCTAGGTGAGCAGTCATAAAACTTCTCCAAATTTCAACATTTAGGTTTTTTTTTTTTAGAACAGTCTTGCTTTTGTTGCCCAGGCTGGAGTGTAGTGGCCTGATCTCAGCTCACTGCAACCTCTGCCTCCCAGGTTCAAGCAATTCTCCTACCTCATTCTTCTGAGTAGCTGGGATTACAGATGCCCACCGCCTTGCACAGCTGATTTTTGCATTTTTATTAGATACAGGGTTTCACCACATTGGCCAGCCTGGTCTCAAACTCCTGACCTCAGATGAGCCACCCGCCACAGCCTCCCAAAGTGCTGGGATTACAGGCATGAGCCACCACACCCAGCTAACATTTAGTTATTTTTAAATCTATGTTTTTGTGTGGGAGAAAAATGTTTGGATTGAAAGATAATTCAAAAACTGTCAAAACTCTGCATCCTTTTAAGGTATTATTGTTTATTTTTACTTGTCAAAAAAATGTAACAAAATTTACAATTAAGTACTTTTCCTTATTTTTTGAGACAGAGTCTTGCTCTGTCAACCCAGGCTGAAGTGCAATGGCGTGATCCTGGCTCACTGCAACCTCAGCCTCCCAGGTTAAAGCATTTCTCCCTTCCTCAGCTTCCTAAGTAGCTGAGATTACAGGGGACTGCCACCACAACCAGCTAATTTTTATATTTTTAGTAGAGACAGGGTTCCGCAATGTTGACCAGGCTGGTCTTGAACTCCTGACTTCAGGTGATCTGTCTGCCTCGGCCTCCAAAAGTGCTGGGATTATAGGCATTAGCCAGCAAACCTGGCCGACAATCAAGTATTCTTAAATATTCAATTAGTCATCTTAATTATATTGATGTGTTATGCAACATATCCCTAGAATGTTTTTATTTTGCAAAGCTAAATCTCATTACATATTAAACAACTACCAGTTTTTTCCATTTTGTCAGACTTTTTAAACACCGCTGTTTTCTGTTTCTGGGAGTGTTTTATGTATCTGCTTTGTATATCTCTTATAATCTCTTTTTGTGGCTGGCTCATTTCATTTCGCATAATGTCTTCTAGCTTTTATAGTTGTTAGGATATTTCCTGCTTTTGAAATCCTAGGTGATATTCCAGTATTTCTGTATTTCACATTATATCTACTGAATGGTTTGGTGACAGAAATTTGCATTGTTTTTACTTATGTGCTTTCAGTGATGTTGCTGCAATAATTATGGATATGCAAGTTACTCTTATGGTCAAATATGTGAAAGTTTACATATGAACTGCATTCTACTTTATTAGCCAACTTTTTTACCTTTATACTCATACCAATTATTTAATTCTGTAGCTTTGTAATGTGTTTTCAAATCAAGAACTGTAATGCCTTTAACATTACTTTTTTCCTTTTTTTTTTTAAATTGTGTACTTTATTGTCTTTTGAGATTTTATATACTTTTGTGGTTTCTGTTTCTTCAAAAATGCATCGCATTAAATTAGTAGATTAAGCAGTAGGGCCATCTTCACAGTATTATTTCAATGTTTGAACAAGAGCATGTTCCAGAGTGTGTTAATTTCTACATATTT
>CM052649.1:186765656-186779596 GCA_028533165.1 Leontopithecus rosalia
AAAAAAAAATTTCCATTTTCAGCTGGGCTCGGTGGCTCACACCTATAATCCCAGCACTTTGGGAGGCTGAGGCAGGTGGATCACAAGGTCAAGAGATCGAGACCATCCTGGTCAACGTGGTGAAACCCCGTCTCTACTAAAAATACAAAAATTAGCTGGGCATGGTGGTGCGTGCCTGTAGTCCCAGCCACTTGGGAGGCTGAGGCAGGAGAATTGCTTGAACCCAGAAGGCAGAAGTTGCAGTGAGCCGAGATTGCACCTTTGCACTCCAGCCTGGGTAACGAGTGAAACTCCATCTCAAAAAAAAAAAAAATTCAGTTTTATAAAATTTTTAAGACTTACTATCTGGCCTACCAGGTGGTCTGTGAAGGAGATTGTTGTATAATATTGAAAAGTGTGTGTATCCTAATGTTGAGAAGTGTTCTCTATATTTTTGTTAAATGTTTGTTTTTTACTGCCTTCAAGTGCTCTCTTCCCTCATATTCTGTCTTGTTTTATCTTTATTATAGAAAGTCTGGTATTGAAATATCCTACTGTAATTATATTCTCTATGTGTTTCATTTCTGTTATTCTGTCAGTATTTGCTTTCTGTATTTGGAACCACTGTGAGATACACACAACATACAACACACATGTATATACAAATTTGTCACAGGTTCTTAGTAACTGAATCTATGATTGTTTAATGTTTCTCTTTGGAGTTTTGACTTAAGGTATATTTTATAAAATATAACAGTTTTTGACTTAAGATGTACCTTGTGTAATTTTTTAGACATCTTCTATCATTTTGTTAATATTTTTGTAGAATGTATAGATCCATCGTGCCACTTTCAGTCTTGTTTTATAATTAGATCTCAGCTTACCCTTGTAGAAAGTCAGTTGGATCTTGGTTTTCAAAAATTTTTAATTAATTCCATTATTGAAAGTATTTTTTTTTTTTTGAGAAAGAGTTTTGCTCTTGTTACCCAGGCTGGAGTGCCGTGTTGCAATCTCAGCTCACTGCACCCTACATCTCCCGGGTTCAAGCAGTTCTCCTGCCTTTGCCTTCTGAGTAGCTGTGATTACAGGCACCCACCACCATGCCCAGGTAATTTTTGTATTTTCAGTAGAGATGGGATTTCACCGTGTTGGCCAGGCTGATCTCGAACTGCTGACCTTAGGTGATCCACCTGCTTCAGCCTCCCAAAGTGCTGGGATTAAAGGCATGAGCCACTATGCCTGGCCAAAAGTATGTATCTTGATTTATTATATAGATATTTAAGTAAAGTTAACTTTCTATGTATTCTTCTGAAACAGAAAGACTTGCTAACATTATTTTATTAATTCTTTATTGATTCTTGTCTCTTAGTCCCTTTTCTCTCTTCCTTTGTGTCTTTTTGATTTTTGTATTTATATGCTTTTATTTCTTTCTTATTTTGTTTTGTGAATCTACACAAATATATTCTTTGTGGTTCCTTGGGGATTGCATAAAACCTCTACAAGATAAAACAGTATATTATAATCTGGTTAAAAATCAACTTTATTTGCATACAAAAATTCTTATTCATACAGCTGCCCTCAACCTTGTCATTGAGGTTGCTAATTATATCGTTATATGTTACGTATTCATTAGCAGATGTTTATTATAATTTGTATGCTTTTATCTTCCACATGTCAGAGAATAATTAAAAATACTTTCTGCACCATTATGATAATGCTACAAAATCATATTTTCTGTATGTGCATATCTTTCTCAGAAAGTTATGTATTTTCATATGATTATGTGTTTTCAGTGGAAGGAACTCCTTTCAGCATCTTTGATATGTAGGGCATAGGCAGCACCAAAATATATTTTCATAATTTCCCCATTTATTTATTTATTTTAAGATGGAGTTTCATTCTTGTTGCCCAGGCAGGAGTGCAGTGGCAGGATCTTGGCTCACTGTAACCTCCATCTCCCGGGTTCAAGTGACTCTTCTGCCTCGGCTTCCCAAGTAGCTGGGATTACAGGAGTGCACCACCATGCCTCACTAATTATTTTTTGTGTTTTTAGCACAGATGGGGTTTCACCATGTTGATCAGGCTGGTCTGGAACTCGTGACCTCAAGTGATCCACTCACCTTGGTCTCCCATTGTGCTGTGATTCCAGACATGAGCCATTGCACATGGCCAAATTTTGTTATTTTGGAAGGTGTTTTGCTTGGAAGGTATTTGGCAGAACAGTTGTTGATACTATTCTCACTTTACAGCTGCTGTTTTCAGGACTTTGACTATATCACAGTTCCTTTCTCACCTGTGAAATTTTCTTGACATATTCACTGGCTATCTCATGAGACTGTTATAAATCACACATCACTTTCATCTTGCAGTTCCCAAGATTCTCTTGTCTGTGAGTTTTGAAATTTTGCTGATATATGTGTTTGTTATAAATACCTTTGTGTGTTTGGAGTTTGTTGAGTGTCTTTATTTTCTATTAATTTTTCTTTAATTTTTTTTGTATTTTTACCTCCACAATTTCTGGTTTCTGCTCCTTTTTTTTGGTTGTTATCCTCATTTTTCTGATTTTCAGTAGTTCTCTATTCCTATTCACTCATGTTTTATTCAATTTATTTAAAAATTTTTAAATTAATTTGTATATTTTTATTTTTTAATGGTTGCTTTCTGAAAATTTTATAATTTCTGATGGGCTGTATTGCCCTAATATTTTGTATACATTGTAATCTTTAATTGATATTTGGTAAAAACAAGCTCTCTGTCACCATCTTTTTTTTTTTTGAGATGGAGTGTCGCTCTTGTTACCCAGGCTGGAGTGCAATGGCGCGATCTCGGCTCACAGCAACCTCCGCCTCCTGGGTTCAGGCAATTCTCCTGCCTCAGCCTCCCGAGTAGCTGGGATTACAGGCAGGCGCCACCATGCCCAACTAGTTTTTTGTGTTTTCAGTAGAGACGGGGTTTTACCATGTTGACCAAGATGGTCTCGATCTCTTGACCTCGTGATCCACCCTCCCAAAGTGCTGGGATTACAGGCTTGAGCCACCGCGCCCGGCCTGTCACCATCTTTATAATGTAGCTTTGTCCTGGTGTAGTCTGAAGCCATTTGTCTTAACTAGTGATTCTGAGTCTTTCACACATGTTCTTAGGATGTGTCTTCTCTAAGATTTTCTAGGTGTTTTTTTGTTTTGTTTTGTTTTGTTTTAGTTAAAAGAGTTTGTTCCTGTTTCTTCTGAATAGTCAGTAATCACTTGCTACAACTGTTTTCTACTGCAGTAACATTTACCTTTGCTTCAGCAGACTCAAAATGTCATTCCAAAGTCCACTACCATTTCTTTCAGCCCTTTATGTCATGGGAGACAGAAACCAGTGTCTGCAAAGGGACATAGAACCCAGAAACAAAGATGTGTATATGTTTGTTGTTATTTTTCTTGTCTTTTAAAAATGAAACCAGGAGTTGGCAATTTACTTCTAAAGGCACTATGTTCTATATTGGGGAACACAAAGAGCTTTGTTGGGTAAATAAAACAGACTTGTCTTTTTCTTCTATATGGCTCTTCACATTGTGATCCCCTGGGGCCCTGTACACACTGAACTTATTTATAAGTTTTCCACAGATGTATTTTGGTCAGCATGTTTTAGTTATATGTCTGTGAGGAAATTGGAGCCTTTGGCATTTTGCTATGCAATCTTATGTAGTTTGTATAATTTTATATATCAGATTTGTAAAGTATATTCATCTGCGTCCAGCAAGTGGAATAATTTCTTATTTTAATTTCTTTCAGTTATGTGTTTTCATTTTGCCCAACACCTTTGGCCAGAGCAGAATATGAAAGATTCTCTCCAAAATGTGACACTGAGAAGATGTGGAAAATGTAGGCATGAGAATTTACAGTTAAAAAAAGGCTGTAAAAGTGTGGATGAGTATACGGAGCACAAAGGAGGTTATAACAGACTTAACCAATGTTTGACTGCTACCCCAAGCAAAATACTCCAGTGTAATAAATATGTGAAAGTCTTCCATAAATTTTCAAATTCAAATAGACATAAGAAAAGACATACTGGAAATAAACATTTCAAGTGTAAAGAATGTGGCAAATCATTTTGCATGCTTTCACAACTAACTCAGCACAGAAGAATTCATACTGGAGTGAATTCTTACAAATATGAAGAGTATGGAAAAGCCTTTAACCAGTCCTCACAGCTTACTAGACATAAGATAATTCATACTGAACAGAAACCCAACAAATGTGAAGAATGTGGCAAAGCCTTTAAACTGGACTCACACCTTTCTATACATAAAAGAAATCATACTGGAGAGAAGCCTTACAAATGTGAAGAATGTGGCAAAGTCTTTAGTCAGCTCTCACACATTACTACACAAAAGATACTTCCTAGTGGAGAGAACCTCTACAAATGTGAAGAATGTGGAAAAACTTTTAATCTATTCTCAAATCTTATTAACAAGAGAATTCATGCTGGAAAGAAACCCTACAAATATAAAGAATGTGGCGGAACTTTTATCATATCCTCAAACCTTAATAAACAGGAGAAAATTTACACTGGGGAGAAGTTCTACAAATGTGAAGAATGTGGAAAAACTTTTAACCGATCTTCAAACCTTACTAAACATAAGAAAATTCATACTGCAGAAAAATCCTACAAATGTGAAGAATGTGGCAAAGCCTTTAATCAGCCCTCAACTCTTATTATTCATAAGATAATTCATACTGGAGAGAAACCCTACAAATGTAAACAGTGTGGCAAAGCTTTTAACCAATCTTCAAACCTTACTAAACATAAAAAAATTCATACTCCAGAGAAATCCTACAAATGTGAAAAATGTGGCAAAGCTTTTAGGCAACCCTCAAACCTAATTAACCATAAGAAAATTTATACTGGAGAGAAACCCTACAAATGTGAAGAGTGTGGAAAAGCTTTTAATCGATCCTCAACCCTTACTAGACATAAGAAACTTCATACTGGAGAGAAACCGTACAAATGTGAAGAATGTGGCAGAGCTTTTAGCCAGTCTTCAAACCTCGTTGAACATAAGAAAATTCATACAGGAGAGAAACCCTACAAATGTGAAGAATGTGGCAAGGCCTTTAACCGATTCTCAACTCTTACTAAACATAAGAGAATTCATACTGGAGAAAAACCCTATAAATGTGAAGAATGTGGAAAAGCTTTTAATCAGTCCTATCAACTTAGTAGACATAAGATAATTCATACTAAAGAGAAATTCAAAGAATGTGAAGAATTTGGCAAGGCCTTTAAACAGTCCTCACATCTTACTCTACATGAAATTATTCGTACTGGAGAGAAACTCTACAGATTGGAAGAACATGGAAAAGCTTTTAGCCTATTCTCAAACATTACTAACCATAAGAGAATTTATACTGGAGAGAAACCCCACAAGTGTGGAGAATGTGGAAAGGCTTATAACCGATTCTCAAACCTTACTATACATAAGAGAATTCATACTGGAGAGAAACCTTACCAATGTGGAGAATGTGGCAAAGCCTTTAACTGCTCCTCGACTCTTAATAGACATAAGATAATTCATACTGGAGAGAAACCTTACAAATGTAAAGAATGTGGCAAAGCTTTTAACCTGTCCTCAACCCTTACTGCACATAAGAAAATTCATACTGGAGAAAAACCTTATAAATGTGAAGAATGTGGCAAAGCTTTTAACCAATCCTCAAACCTTACTACACATAAGAAAATTCATACTTCAGAGAAACCCTACAAATGTGAAGAATGTGGCAAATCCTTTAACCAGTTCTCATCTCTTACTATACATAACATAATCCACACTGGAGAGAAACCCTACAAATGTGGAGATTATGGCAAAGCTTTCAACCTATCCTCAAACCATACTACACATAAGGAAATTCATACTGGAGAGAAGCCCTACAAATATGAAGAATGTGACAGAACTTTTAATTCATCCTAAAAACTTACTACACATAAGAAAATTCATACTGGAGAGAAACTCTGCAAGTATGAATAATGTGGTAAAGCCTTTAACCAGTCTTCTTTTCTACTCAGAAGCTCTTTTATACTGGTGAGAAACCCTACAAATGTAAAGAATGTGTCAAAGCTTTTAACTTACCTATAAACCTTACTGAACGTGAGAAAATTCATACTATAGAGAATCTTACAAATGTGAAAACTGTGGCAAAGCCTTTAACTGGTCCTCAACTTTTACTAAACATAAGGTAATTTATGCTGGAGAGAAGCCATACAAACAAGAAGAATGCGGCAATGCCTTTAATCAGTCCTCACACCTTTCTACACAAGATAATTTATGCTGGAGAGAAACTACAATTGTGAGGAATGTGGCAAAGCTTTTAACCAATCCTCATACCTTACTAACCATGCATACGGGAGAGAAACTGCAATTGTGAGGAATGTGGCAAAGCTTTTAACCAATCCTCATACCTTACTAACCATGCATACGGGAGAGAAACACTGCAATTGTGAGGAATGTGGCAAAGCTTTTAACATATCCTCAACCCTTACTGCAGATAAGAAAATTTATATTGGGGAGAAACTCTACAAATGTGAAGTCTGTGGCAGAGCCTTTAACCGATTCTCAACACTACATATAAGAGTATTTATATTGGAGAGAAACCCTGCAGATATAAAAGATGTGGCAATACCTTTAACTGGTCCTCACACCTTGCTACACATAAGACAATTTATACTTGAGAGAAACTCCGAAAATACGAATAATATGGCAACATTGAACCAATCCTCAAACCTCAGTAAACATAAGATAATTAATACCGAAAACGTCAAACACCTGAAAGATGTGACGGTAATTTTGACAGCACCTCGAACTTTCTAACATAAATCATACTGGTGAAAAGTTCCTAGAAATGTGGAAAATTTCACAAAGCCTTTAAATGGTTGTCACAGTTGATTGTAGATAAGATAATCCATACTTAAGAAAACTAGAAGTGTAAAGAATGTGGCAGCATTTCTAATAAATGCTCCGTATTGCACAGGAAAACATTTATACTTCAGAAAGATTGTACAAATGTAAGGAATGTGGAAAAGCCATTAATATCTGCTCACATCAGCTGGGCGCAGTGGCTCCTGCCTGTAATCCCAGCACTGTTGGTCAAAGTGGGCAGATCAGGAGGTCTAGAAATTGAGACCATCCTGGCCAACATGGTGAAACCCCATCTCTACTACAAAAAAAAATTAGCTGGGTGTGGTGTTGCATGCCTGTAGTCCCAGCTACTCAGGAGGCTGAGGCAGGAGAATTGCTTGAACCCAGGAAACGGAGGTTGCAGTGAACTGAGGTCCTGCCACTGCACTTTAGCCTGGGCAACAGAGTGAGACTCCATCTCAAAGAAATATCTGCTCACATCTTACTCAACATTAGAGAGTTGGTACTTAATAAAAATGCAGTTTTTGTCGAGATCTTTTAGAAAATACAAGCCTTTAAAGTGAAGAGGAGGAGCTGGGTGTGCTGGTGTGGCACACATGTAATGCCAGCACTTTGGGAGGCCAAGGTGGGTGCATCAGATCAGAATCAGGTCAGGACCTCAAATTCCTGAGTTTGAGACTTGCCTGGCCAACATAGTGAAACTGTGTCTCTACTAAAAATACAAAAATTAGCTGGGTGTGGTGGCAGGCCCCTGTAATCCCAGCCACTTGGGAGGCTGAGGTAGGAGAATTGCTCAAACCTGGGAGATGAAGGTTGCAGTGAGCTGGGGTCACACCAATGCACTCTAGCCAGGGCTTCAAGAGCGAAAACCTTTGTCTCAAAAAGTACAAAGTACTCATTTTGAGGACAAACATTAGAAATACGAATAGGGTTGTAGTACCTTTACTTGTATCACTGATATATTGTACTATTTTGTACCGGAGGAAAACCCTGAAGCAGTTGCTCAAACTTTGTTCAACACCAGAAAATTTATATTGGAGGAAAAACTCTCCAAATGTAATGCATTTGGAAAAACATTTTTTAAAAATCTATAGTTTAGAAAATACTAGAGGCTGATGGGGAGGAAGGCATGAAATCACACTGCCATGTGTGTACCTATGCAATAATCTTGCATGTTCTTGACATGTACCCCAAAACCTAAAATGCAATAAAAACCAGAGGCCTCATACTAAAATATATTTTTACAAATGCAGTAAATATAAAAATCAAAAATCGAGACGGTAAATATCAGCGAATTCAGGCCAGGCATGGTGGCTCACGCCTGTAATCCCAACACTTTGGTAGGCCCAGGTGGGTAAATAACTTGAGATCAGGAGTTCAAGACCAGCCTGGCCAACATGGTGAAACCCCGCTTCTACTAAAAATACAAAATTAGCCGGGCATGGTGGCATGTACCTGTAATCTCAGCTACTCAGGATGCTGAGGCAGGAGAATCACTTGAACCCGGGAGGCAGAGATTGTGGTGAGCCTATGATGACATTGTATTCCAGCCTACGTGACAGAGCAAGACTCCATCTCAAAAAGGAAAAAAAGAATTCACAGTAGAAACATTATCTAAGGTACTGACACTTCAGACATTGCACTTAAACAGAATGCCGAGAATAGAAAATAATTTAAAACTAAAGTTGGTAGTTAAATTGTATATAACCTTAAAAGAAGTAGAAAAATTTTTTGTAGATTTATAATTACCTTAAAATTATATTTTTCTCTTGAAAAAATTGTTTTTGCAAAGCAAATATGTAATTCAACTCTCAAGTCGCTTAATGCTCTTCATTCCTATTGTGTTCACATGTGCAAGCATGTGATTAATTGTTCCTGCATCAGAGATAAGACATTATTTCTGTTAGGTGGGCATTATTTATGATACTTTCTGTGAAAGAGTAACAACACTACTGTAAGATGCATGATAAAAACCGCGGTGAGAGGCTCTTTGTGTTTAACTTACAGTATTGAGTGGTCCATGAGGAAGGCATTCAGAGTGCTATTCTGCATTATAGTAAGAAAAAGTTATTTTTAATCTTAGTTAAGATTAATTTATAGTATATCATTTTACCTATTGTATGTAATAAAATGCGTTATGTTTAAAATTTTTTAAATTGTGTCTGAACTTAAACTTTTTTTTTAAAACTTAAGACCATTGCGCATTCAATGAAGTGTGTTTATGCCACTAACTTTTACCTATCCCCCCTTACTCAAGGGTTTAGGTAAATGAGGGTAACTGTATGCTATATGATAACATGATGGACTAACATTTCTAATAATTATTTTTGCTAGTGGCTTTAAACTGCTAATAAGTTAGCTGGGTGCGGTGGCTCACACCTGTAATTCCAGCATTTTGGGAGGCCAAGGCAGGCAGATCACAAGGTCAAGAGATCAAGATCATCCTGGCTAAC
Source organism: Leontopithecus rosalia (assembly GCA_028533165.1). Classification (NCBI taxonomy): domain Eukaryota; kingdom Metazoa; phylum Chordata; class Mammalia; order Primates; family Cebidae; genus Leontopithecus; species Leontopithecus rosalia. The sequence goes on from CM052649.1 coordinate 186,774,987, forward strand.
ATGGTGAAACCCCATCTCTATTAAAAATACAAAAAGTTACCTGAGCGTGGTGGCACACACCTGTAGTCCCAGTTACTCTGTAGGCTGAGGCAAGAGAACCGCTTAAACCTGGGAGGTGGAGGTTGCAGTGAGCTGAGATCATGCCCCTTCGCTCCATCCTGGGTGACAGAGCAATGCTCCATCTCAAAAAAAAAAAAATTGTTTCCATAGGTTAGATTTTTTTGTTCTGTTTTTTATTTAAATGTATTTCTCTTAATTTTTGTGGATACAAAAATGATGGCATGTATGGCATTTGATACAGGCATATGATTTTACGTATTAATCACATCAGGGCAAAAAGAAGTATCCATCAACTCCAGCATTTCTCCTTTGTATTAGCAAACCAATTCTACACTTTTAGATACTTCGGAATGTACAATCTTCATTGACTACACGGTCATTTTTATGGTTATAATAAAAATTATATACAAGTATACATAAATCCTGAGAAAATTCTGAGTTCTGAATAAACATTTAAAAAATGTTACCTATTTTTGGCCAGGCGAGGTGACTCAAGCCTGGCCCGAACCTGGGACGTGGAGGTTGCAGTGAGCCAAGATCACACCATTGCACTGCAGCCTGGGCAACAGAGTGAGACTCCGTCTCAAAAAATATATTTATAAAGTTTTATTTATATAATACATTTATTATATATCCATTTATACATTTGTAAGTGCTTTTATTTATTTGAGCCAATTAGAGCTCATTTATTCATTTGAGACAGAATTTCGCTCGTTACCCAAGCTGGAGTGCAATGGCACAATCTTTGCTTGCTGCAACCTCCGCCTCCTGGGTTCAAGCAATTCTGCCTCAGCCTCCCGAGTAGCTGGGACTACAGTCGTGCGCCACCATGCCACTCTAATTTTTGTAATTTTTAATAGAGACAGTTTCACCATGTTGACCAGGATGGTCTCGATCTCTTGACCTCGTGATCCATCCGCCTCGGCCTCCCAAAGTGCCGGGATTATAGGCGTGAGCCACCGCACCCGGCCTAGTTAGAGCTCTTTTATATATTTTTGGTAGTGAAATACGGTGTATACAAGACATAAATACATAGACGTATTCGCCTTGCCCATAGAAGTACATTTCATAGATTCATAAGACCTCCTTTTTCCTATCTTAGATTTGCAAACTCTTGATGACCTGGTTTATTACTCTGGCAGTTGTCAGCTACATAGCCCTAAATTTGCATATGGAAGGAAACGACTCTTAGGTGAAAATCAAAGGGCAAGATTTACATCTCGAGGTACACAGAAAGTCTGGTGGTGCTAGAAGGAGATTAAAGATGGATGCCAGATCAAACAAAAATTACATAGCAGAACACACACTGAATCCTGGGTTTTCAAAAAGGGAGAATTAGGAGACTAGACTATGATGCTTTTACAGTGCACTTAAAATTTCTTTCCCAAGGCCAGGCACTGTGGCTCATGCCTGTAACAGCCATTTGTGTTGGTGTGTGCCTATAATCCCAGCTACTCGGGAGGCTAAGGCAGGAGAATCGCTTGAACCTGGGAGGTGGAGGTTGCAGTGAACCAAAATCATGGCATTGCACCCCAGCCTGGGCAACAAGAAAGAAACTGTCTTAAAAAAAAAAAAAAATCCCAGAGTAGCTTCTGTTGTAATAGCTATTAATGAAGAAAACAGAATTCAGTCAATCTGAGAAGAGAACTTCTGTCACAAAGGCAAGGTCTTAGGAGATAAACACAAAAACATGAATGCCTTTTAAATACAAACATGTACACACACATATACACATATTGGATGTTAGCTTTTAATGAAGCTGACTTTGAGCCATTGAGCTCCTAAAAAAAATAGATGTTTTTTTCCCAGAGGCCTCTCAGCAGGAATGGACCCCAAACCTCCCATTTTCAAGTTTACATGGTATCTAAAGGAGTAAGACAGATACACAAACAGTGGGAACGAATTTTGGACAACAGGGGGAGTGCACTCAGGCAAAACAGACTCAAAACCAACTCAAAGCCTGATCTCTTTTTTTTTTTTTTTGAGATGGAGTTTTGCTCTTGTTACCCAGGCTGGAGTGCAATGGCGCGATCTCAGCTCACTGCAACCTCCGCCTCCTGGGTTCAGGCAATTCTCCTGCCTCAGCCTCCTGAGAGGCTGGGATTACAGGCACACACCACCATGCCCAGCTAATTTTTTTTGTATTTTTTTTAGTAGAGACGGGGTTTCACCATGTTGACCAGGATGGTCTCGATCTCTTGACCTCGTGATCCACCCGTCTCGGCCTCCCAAAGCGCTGGGATTACAGGCTTGAGCCACTGTGCCCGGCATCAAAGCCTGAACTCAACCAAAATGCAGTGGGTGTATCGGTGAGCCCTATTGTTTCTCTTGGCGGTACCTGACAAATGGTTTAACAAGCCCAGATAAGAAAATAGGCCAAAAGAAGAAGAAAAAAAAAACAATAGGCCAGGCAAGACACGGTGGCTCATACCTGTAATCCCAGCACTTTGGGAGGCTGAGATGGGTGGATCACAAAGTCAGGCCTTCAAGACCAGCCTGGCCAACATAGTGAAATCCTGTCTCTACTAAAAAATACAAAAATGAGTTGGGTGTGGTGGTACACACCTATAGTCCCAGCTACTCTGGGAGGCTGAGGCAGGAGACTCGCTTGAACATGGGAAGTGGAGGTTGCAGTGAGCCAAGAGTCTGGACTGAGGATCGGGCCGCTATTTCTCATGATTCAATGATGAGCCACAGATGAAATGGGGATGAAGAGAGTTTAATTTCTGCACTGGTTACAGGAGGGCGTGGAAATGATCAATAGACAAACTCAAGATGACAAAGTTTTCCAGAGCTTATGTACTTTCTAAGCTATATGTCTATGTGGAAATGTGCATTGATCTAAAGGCATAAGTGATTTACTTCTTTTAATCTATAACTAAGGTCTAAGTCCTGAACACCTACCTCTGGAGCCTCAGTAAATTTACTTAATCTAAATGGGTCCAGGTACTGAGGTGATTACCCTTATCTTGTCTCCTGCTAAATCATGGGATTTTGTGGAGTTGTTTGTGGAGGGCTGGGGAGTTTCTTCAGATGCACAAAAAACTTGTTTAATCCTAAATGGGTCCTATTAAGAATTCCCTAGTTATTTTATCATGCTTTAAGGCACAATAAAGGCCTAGGCAGAACTCTTGGTGGGCTTTTGCTACATTCCTTTATTATAAGGGCACTGGCTTTTAATATGTAAGGTAACCACTCAGTCCTGAAACAGTTGCTGTGGAGGCCTGCATTAGTGAATTGGTGAGATCTGGTCTGCCACCCTGGGATTACAGGCATGAGCCACCACACCCAGCTGAATGCAATTTTTACTGCAACATCTCCCCACAGTAACAGTCACTAAGGCCAGAACATCTAGCACAGTGCTCTGCAATACTGTGCACTTAGTATGTATGGAACTGATTTGAATTAGGAGTGAAATAAGTAACAGCTGTCAGTTCTGCAAAGGATACAAAGCAGGCAATACAAGTAAGACTGAAACACCACAACTCAGCAGCAAACACTTTTTTTTTTTTTTTGAGACAGAGTCTAGCTCTGTCGCCAGGCTGGAGTGCAGTGGGGTGCGATCTCAGCTCACTGCAACCTCGGCCTCCCGGGTTCAAGCAATTCTACCTCAGCCTCCTGAGTGGCTGGGACTACAGGCTCGCGCCACCATGCCCAACTAATTTTTGTATTTTTAAATATTTTTGAGACGGAGTTTCGCTCTTGTTACCCAGGCTGGAGTGCAACCAGGCTGGATTGCGCCAGGCTGGCGCAATCTCGGCTCACTGCAACCTCCGCCTCCTGGGTTCAGGCAATTCTTCTGCCTCAGCCTCCTGAGTAGCTGGGATTACAGGCACGCACCACCATGCTCAGCTAATTTTTGTATTTTTTTTTTTAGTAGAGTCGGGGTTTTACCATTTTGGCCAAGATGGTCTCAACCTCTTGACTTCATAATCTGCCCATCTTGGCCTCCCAAAGTGCTTGGATTACAGGCGTGAGCCACCGCGCCGGGCCAGCAAACACTCTTACATTTATTTAAGACACATTTTCAACTAGTTCACCAAATGACGTTAGAGTTTAAATCAGATATTTGAGGGTTTGGCTGAATAGGACAATCACCTGGAGAGCTTTTTTTTTTAATTGCATTTTCGGTTTTGGGGTACATGTGAAGAACATGCAAGATAGTTGCATAGGTACACACATGGCAGTGTGATTTGCTGCCTTCCTCCCCTTCACCTATATCTGGCATTTCTCACCATGCTGTCGCTCCCCAACTCCCCACCCCACACTGTCCCATCCCTATTCCCCCCAACAGACCCCAGTGTGTAGTGCTCCCCTCCCTGTGTCCATGTGTTCTCATTTTTCAACACCCACCTATGAGTGAGAACATGCGGTATTTCATTTTCTGTTCTTGTGTCAGTTTGCTGAGAATGATGGTCTCCAGTTTCATCCATGTCCCTGCGAAGGACACGAACTCATCCTTTTTGATGGCTGCATAATATTCCATGGTGTATATGTGCCACATTTTCCCTGTCCATTCTATCATCGATGGGCATTTGGGTTGGTTCCAG
>CM052649.1:186788331-186816652 GCA_028533165.1 Leontopithecus rosalia
GTGGTGGGTGCCTGTAATCGCAGCTACTTGGGAGGCTGCGGCAGGAGAATTGCTTAAACCTAGGAGACAGAGGTTCCAGTGATCTGAGATTGTGACACTACTCTCCAGCCTGGGTGACAGAGCAAGACTCTGTCTTAAAATACATATGTATTTGACCTTGTTCAACTTATATTTTAATAAACATGTTATTAATATTTTTGCCAAAATTGTGTGAAATTTCTAAAAATCTAATAAATCTGAGTAAATGCTCTTATTCCTACTTATGGTTATTATAATCAATCATTGTAGGCCACAGATATAATTAATTTCTTTTGTTTCTTTATAACCATTTAAAGTAAATTCCACAGTTAATGACTTAATTCTGATGTAGTTTCTAAAACTTCAAAAGTATGGAAAGTTCTACAGTACTGTGTTTTCAAGGAGGTTCATGAGAAGATGGAAAAGGCCCAGATGAGTTGAGTACCCATTTCTGATAACGTTAGAATTATATTGTTTGAATTAGGTAAAAGCTATGAGAATTTGGCCAGGTGCGGTGGATCACGCCTGTAATCCCAGCACTTTGGAAGGTTGAGGTGGGCGAATCATGAGTTCAGGAGTTCAAGACCAGCCTGGCCAACATGGTAAAAACCCATCTCTACTAAAAATACAAAATATTAGCTAAGCATAGTGCTGGGTGCCGGTAGTCCCAGCTACTCAAGAGGCTGAGGCAAGAGAATTGCTTGAACCTGGGAGGTGAGGTTGCGGTGATCTGAGATCGCACCAAGGTACTCCAGCATAGGGAATAGAGTGAGACTTCATCACACACAAAATAAAGATTGTGAGAATTCCAGTGAAGAGACTAACACTTGTAAAACTGCTAATTTAGGCAAAACAAACATTAATTGAACATCAGGAAAATACTCTGCCACATTTTTATGCTAAATCAGCCAGCACTAAAATTTTTTAGATATGCCATTTGAATAAACTCTGCAGTCCAGATCAAATTACCTATGAGAACCCATCTTTTTTTTTTTTTTTTGAGACAAAGTCTCGCTCTATTGCCCAGGCTAGAGTGCAGTGGCACAATTTCGGCTCACTGCAACATCCGCCTTCTAGGAGAACCCCTCGTTTGTTTGTGCTATGCACCTAATTTGGAGAAACAAACTTGGTATTTAAGAGAAAATAAATTCAGTGTTAAGTGTGGACCCATGAAGAACCTAGACAGTCAACAGCCACTTGTTGATTCCTGAGTTCCTTTTACTTTATTTATTTATTTTCTTTTTTTGAGACAGAGTTTCACTCTTGTTACCCAGGCTGGAGTGCAATGGCACGATCTCGGCTCACCGCAACCTCCGCCTCCTGGGTTCAGGCAATTCTCCTGCCTCAGCCTCCTGAGTAGCTGGGATTACAGGCACGCACCATCGTGCCCAGCTAATTTTTTGTATTTTTAGTAGAGACAGGGGTTTCACCATGTTGACCAGGATGGTCTCGATCTCTTGACCTCATGATCCACCCGCCTCGGCCTCCCAAAATGCTGGGATTACCAGCTTGAGCCACCGTGCCCGGCTTATTCCTGAGTTTTTAAAGCCCATTATTAAAAAGCTGTGCATTCCATTATTCATCATAGAAGATATAAAATAATCTACATTAAATATAAATTAGGCCAGGTGTGGTGGCTAATGCCTGTAATCCCAGCTACTCAGGACGCTGAGGCAGGAGAATCGTTTGAACCCAGGAGGCGGATCTTGTGGTGAGCTGAAATCGAGCCATTGCACTTCAGCCTGGGCAACAAATGTGAAACTCCATCTCAAAAAAAAAAAAGAAAATAAAATAATCACATCATCTACATGTTGAGGCCAAAAATATGTATAGGTATTGATATGTATTAATAGGTATTGATATGCATTAATATATACCAATAACCCCTGTAGGCAGGGACCAGGCAGAAGAATCACATCACCTGCATGCTGGGCTCTGTGATAAGTCACTCTTTATCTGTGGGTATGGCCCAGGGAGAAGAGGCAAGGCAAATCACCTGGTGCAGGGTCCAGAGATATGTCACAATGCCCCTGTAATCAGGGTCCAGGTAAGAAACTCAACTTACCTTTGTGCTGGGCCCAGCGATATATACAATGCTTTCTCCATAACTGTCATACAAAGAAGAGACCCAGGATCTTACCTAATTCAGTAAGCCTAGCTATGACAGTATCTCTTAGATTGGCTGGCTCGAAGGAAGAGGGTCATCATCTCTCCTGTGAGCTGGAACAAGGTATGTGTCATAATCCCTCCTGTGGGTAGACAGCAAGCAGGGGAGTCACATCACCTGGGTGGTCAGGCAGGGATCTTATTTTACAATCCCTTCCTGAAAGCAAGGCACAGAATACATTGTCACATCACATGGGTTCTGGGCCCAGTACAGTGCTCAGTATGGGCAACACCCTCTCAGGAGAGGCATAGTACCTTAATGGTGGACCCAGTGATATGTCACAATCTTCTTTGTGGGCAGGATGCAGGAATAACAGAAGTCACATATTCTAGATGATGGAAGCAAGGAGATGTAACAGTCCCTCTGAGCAGGACCAAGGCAGATGCCTCCTATTCTATAAATGTGGGCCCTAGTGATTCATCACAATACCCAACATATGCAAAGCCCACCTACGTGCTGGGTCAAGTAACATGTCCCAATCCTCCCTTTTGGTACGGCCCAGGCAGCAGAAGAAAGTCACATCACCCAGGTAATGAATAAAGAGATATGTCTCCCAGCACTTTGGGAGGCTGAGGCGGGTGGATCACGAGGTCAAGAGATCGAGACCACCCCGGTCAACATGGTGAAACCCCCGTCTCTACTAAAAATACAAAAAATTAGCTGGGCATGGTGGCGCGTGCCTGTAATCCCAGCTACTCAGGAGGCTGAGGCAGGAGAATTGCCTGAACCCAGGAGGCGGAAGTTGCGGTGAGCCGAGATGGCGCCATTGCACTCCAGCCTGGGTAACAAGAGCGAAACTCCGTCTCAAAAAAAAAAAAGATATGCCATAATACACCTGTGGACAGGGCCAAGGCAGGAGTCACATCGCCTAGGTGTCGGTCCCAGCTATATGTCAAAATACACAAAGTATGCTGGCCCCAGGTCAAAGAGAGAAGTCATGTCACCTCGGTTCTGGCCCAGGGATACATCATAATCCCTACTTGGCAGAGCCCAAACAGTAGAGGAGAATCACATCACCTAGATACTGGGTCCAGAAATATGTCACAATACCTTCTGAGGGAAAGAATGAGGCAGGAGATTCACATCACCCAGGTGAGGGGCCCAGAGGTATGCCACAATAACCTTTGTTAGGGTCCAGGAAAGAAGTTACATAATATAGGTGCTGGGCCAAGTGACAAGTCACAATTCTAACCGTAGACAGATCCCAGTAAGAAGAGAGTCCAATCGTCTATAAGATGGGCCCAAAGACATGTCAAAATTACCTCTGTGGGCAGGGACCAGGCAGAGGAATCACATCACCTGTGTTCTGGTGATAAGTCTCTTTATTTTATAGGCATGGCCCAGGTAAGAGGAGACAGTTGCATCACCTAGGTTCTCAGCCCAAAAATATGTCACAATCTCTTTTATGAGCAAAGCCAAGGTAAGAGAGGAGAATGACATCAAATAGATGATGGGCAAGAAGATCTGTCACAATGTCACCTGTGGGCAGGATTTAGACGGGAGACTCACATCAGCTTGGTGCTAGGTTCAGCAACATGTCACGGTGCCTTTTGAGGGTAGGGCTGAGCAAGAGTAATGTTGGTTTTTTCGTTTGTGTTTTTGTTTTTTTTTTTTTGAGACAGAGTCTCTCTGTTGTCAGGCTGGAGTGCAGTGGTGCCATCTTGGCTCACTGCAACCTCCACCTGCCAGGTTCAAGCAGTTCTCCTGCCTCAGCCTCTTGAGTAGCTGGGATTACAGGTGTCTGCTACCATGTCCAGCTGCTTTTTGTATTTTCAGCAGAGACAGGGTTTCACAATATTGGACCTTGTGATCTGCCCGCTTCGGCCTCCCAAAGTGCTGGGATTACAGGCGTGAGCCACGGTGCCTGGCCATTAACGTCAGCTTTTTGATGGGCCTGGCAATATGACCTAATCTACCCTATTGGCAGGACCTACGAAGACAAAAAGAGTCACATCAACTAAGTGCTGGGCCCAGTGAAGGATCACAATCCCCTCTGTTGGCAGGAGAAAGGCATAGAGTCACAACGCCTGGGTAATGGGTGCAGATACAATGCCCCGGCAGGCAGGGCCCTGTGGTATCATAGCACGGGCCGTGAACTCAGCAGTATGTCACAATGGCCAAGGCGGGCAGGGCATGTCAGAAGAGTCATATAACCTGGGTGAAGGACCAAGTTACATGCCACGACACTTCTCTGTGACCAGCACCAAGGCAGGAGAAGAAACTCAAATACCCCGTGTGCAGGGCCCAGCAATGTTTCAAAATGCCTCCTGTGGCCACCAAGGCAGGAGAATAGTGTCACATTAGGTAGATGCCAGTGGCTGGCAGACCCAGCCACACGTCACTACTCTGTCTCTAGGCTGGGCCTAGGCAGAAGAGTCATTCACTGAGGCGCTGAGCAGAGGCATATTTCACAGCCACATCTGCAGGGAAGTCCAGGGATGAGACCAACAGTTCTGCACGCGTCCTGGTTATAAGTGTGAGTATTAATACTTTCTGGGTTTTTTTCCTAACCACATGAACTCAGAGGATCTGACTCTCCACTTTTGCCTGTACCCTGTCCACAAGAAAGATTGTGACACGTCACTAGACCCAGTAACCAGATGCCGTGTTTCTCCTGCCTTGGCCTTTCTCACAGGGAGCTTTGTGAAACGTCATTGGGCCTGGCACCCAGGTGATGTGACACTGCTGGCCTGTGTCCTGCTTTCAAGAGAAGATTATAAATACCTCTGGCCAAGGATCCAGATGAGGTTACTCTACTGTCTGGAAGTATTAATACTCACACTTATAACCAGGATGTGTGCAGGTATATGTCCAATCTCACTGGACACTGGATCCATGCATGAGAGACTCAGTCCCTTCTGCAAATTGTGTTGCTTTAATGGAGTTGCAGCCTCTCAGGTTTGCCAAATTTGTTTCTGAGAGTACCAGGTAACTTGGAGATCAGATCCAAGTATGAGAGGTAATTTTTAAACTTTTGACTGCTTAAGGGTCTGAAATTTGGAACCCCAATAGTGGGCTGTGTTCATGTGAAAGATGATGTCTTTTTTTTTTTGAGTCAGAATTTCCCTCTTGTTACCCAGGCTGGAGTGCAATGGCGCGATCTTGGCTCACCGCAACCTCCGCCTCCTGGGTTCAGGCAATTCTCCTGCCTCAGCCTCCTGAGTAGCTGGGATTACAGGCATGTGCCACCATGCCCAGCTAATTTTTGTATTTTTAGTAGAGATGGGGTTCCACCATGTTGACCAGGATGGTCTCGATCTCTTGACCTCGTGATCCACCCGCCTCGGCCTCCCAAAGTGCTGGGATTACAGACGTGAGCCACCGCGCCCAGCAGATGATAAGTCTTACTGTCAACTTGGTGTGCATACCAGTGTCACAATCTCACCTGAATGCTGGGCCCTGTTAGGACACTCCCTGTACCACTGGAGGGCTTTATATAATACACATGAGAGTCACAATATGCTGTGGCACCTTCGTGCTGTGGTCGTGATTGTACCTGTGGTCCTGAGCCCAGGTATGAGAATCAGTATCTTTTCAACTGGCTGGATAAAGAGAGTTGCCACCTGCTCATAAGGTAAGTTTAGAAATGAGTCACCATTAAAACTGTAGCCAGATGTTAACAAATGGCAATGACAGTTCCAATTGTGAACTACATATCCATGTAAGGTTCAAGACCTCAGCAGCGGGGTCTGTCCATGTTTGAGGGTGACAGTCTTTCTGGCTGGTGGTGCGTGTGCATGACAAACACAAAGTCACCTGTGTGCTGGGCTCTGGCGTGCCACTCTGGACCACCCAAGGGCTTATGTGAAATGCAGGAGAGCAGTAGTCTTGAATAACCTTCATACAAAGAGAAGACCTAGGCTCTTACCCATTTTTCTAAGCTTGCTATGAATAACAGTCATCGTTGCATTTGTGAGCTGGCCCCAGATATATGTCACAATTTCACCTGTAGGAAGTGAGCAAACCAGAGTGTCACATTACTTGGCTGCTAGGCTAGGGATATGCCACTATTTCTTCAGAGGACACCCACAAGACAGTAGAGTAACCTCATCTGGATCCTTGGCCAGAGGTATTTACAATCTTCTCCTGAAAGCAGGACACAGGCCAGCAGTGTCACATCACCTGGATGCCCAGTGATGTTTCACAAAGCTCCCTGTGAGAAAGGCCAAGGCAGGAGAGGCACGGCACCTGGTTACTGGGTCTAGTGACATGTCACAATCTTTCTTGTGGATACGGTGCAGGCAGAAGTGGAGAGTCAGATCCTCTGAGTGATAGATGCAGAGATAGTTCACAAGGTTCTACGTCAGCAGAACACAGGAAGGAGTCTTATTCCCTATGTGTTGGGACCAGTGATATGTCCTAATTCCCAATATATGCGTTGCCTGGGAAAAAAGGTGAGAAGACCTCCCAGGTTCTGAGTACAGTGATATGCCACAATCTCCTCCTTGGAAAGGTCCAGCAGAAGAGGGTATTATGACATAACTTTCATTCATCACCTGGGTGTTCTAGGTGATGAATACAAGACAGTAGCATGACCTAGGTTTGTGACCAAGCCCCATGTCACAATACACAATGTATGCAGGGCCCAGGCAAGCGAGAAGAGAGGTACATTACCTAGCTGCTTGGCTCAGCAATCCATCACAATTTTCTCATGAGCAGAGCCAAAGCAGTACAGAAGAGTCACAACACCTATTTGCTGGGCCCAGAGATAGTTCATAGTCTCTTCTATGAGCAAAGTCAATGTAAGAGAAGAGAAATGCACATCAAATAGTTGCTGGGTCAGAGATATGTCACAATGCCCCGTGTTGGCAGAGTCTAGTAAGAAGACACCTCATTTTGATGCTGAGGTAAGAAATACGTCACAATGCCTTCAAGGTAAGGTCCAAGGCAGAAGTGTAACGTCACCTTTATTCTGAGCATGGCAATAAGGCAAATCCCGCTTTGGGCAGAACCAAAGAAGAGAAAAGCATCAGATTAGCTAGGTGCAGAGTTCAGCAATAGGTAACAGGCCCCCTAAGTGACCAAAAACCAGGTAGGGACAGGGAGTCTGAACACCTGATTAATGAGTGCAGAGATATGTCATAATACCCCCTGTAGAAAGAGCCTGGCAGAAGGGTGACATCACTGGGGCATTGGACACTGCAGTATGTCAAAATGGTCCATGTAGGCAGGGCACAGGCCAAAGAGTCACATACCCTGGGCGCGGGGGCCAAGCAGCATGTCACGGATGTCCTCTCTGTGGGCAGCTCCAGGCAGAAGCAGAGATAACATCCCCAAAGTGTGGGGTCCACTGTGGGCATGGCCTAGGAAGGGAAGTCAAATCAGTCAGATACGAGGCACAGGCATGTGTCAGAATCGCACCTGTGGGAAGCTCCAGGGATGAGACAGACAATCCCACATGCGTTCCAGCTTTGGGTATGAGAGTCAACACCTTGTGTGTGATTGGTCTAAGTACATGGTAAACTGAATCTTTGCCCGAGTCTCTCAATTCCTCCTGCACACTGTATCTCCTTATAGGGTCATGGTGTGCTGAATCTTGGTCTGAGGGTCACCGACTCACATGTGTATCAAATCCACATATGAGAGTCAATGCTCAGCTGGACATGGTGGCTCATGCCTACAATCCAAGCACTCTGGGAGGCCAAGTTGGGTGGATTATTTGAGGCCAGGAGTTTGAGGTCAGAGTGACCAACATGGTAAACCTCCACCTCTACTAAAAATACAAAACTTAGCCAGGTGTGGTAATGTATGCATGTAATCACAGCTACTCAAGTGGCTGAGGCACAAGAACTACTTGACTCTGGGAGGCAGAGGTTGCGCTGAGCTGAGATCGTGCCAACGCACTCTAGCCTGGATGACAGAGCAAGACTCTGTCTTAAAAAGAGAGAGAGAGAGAGAGAGTCAGTTCTCCAGATTATAGCTGTTTCTGGGTGGGAGATTCAGAACCTCAAAAGTGGGCTATTCCTGTGGAAGGATGCCAATTTTTACTCCAGGCTGGTTGCACATGAGTGTCAGAATGTCAGCTCTGTGCTGAGCTCTGTGAGAACACTCCCTTTACCATCCAAGGGCTTTACACAGAATGCATGAGAGTTGCAGTTTGGTCTGAGATCTTTGCACTGGCCCCATGATCATACCTGTGGCTCTAAGCCCACGTATAGAAGTAAATATTTCTCCAATTGGCAGAAATTTCTTGTTTTTCTTTTTCTGAGATGATGTCTCACTGTATCACCCAGGCTGCAGTACATCTCAACTCACTGCAACCTCCGCCTCCTGGATTCAAGCAACTCTCCCGCCTCATCCTCCCAAGTATCTGGGATTCAGGCACATGCCACCACGCCCAGATAATTTTTGTATTTTTAGTAGATATGGGTTTTTACCATGTTGACCTGGCTGGTCTCGAATGCTTGACCTCAGATGATCCATCCACCTTGGCCCCCCAAAGAGCTGGGATTACAAGCCTGAGCCACAGCACCTGGCCCAATTAGTTAGTTTCTGATAAACGAGTTCACACTTACCTACGACCTGGGTTTACAATTGAGTCACCGGTTCAACTGTGGCTGGATATTTACACATGAGAGTCGAAATCCCGACTGCATACTGCATCTATGTGTGAGATTCAGTTCTTACTGAGAGTGACAGTGTGAGAGTGACAGTCCTAACAGTCAGCTGGGTGTGCACACAAAAAAGACAATCTCGCCTGTGTGCTTGGCCCTGTGATGGCTCTCTACATCGCTGAAAGGCATTATGTGACATGACAGAGTGGTAATCCCCTATAACTTCTATATAAAGAGGAGACCCGAAATCTTACGTGTTACACTAACCCTCAGTATAAGAGACAGCATTGGCCAGGCGTGGTAGCTCATGCCTATAATCCCAGCACTTTGGGAGGCCGAGGCGTATGGATCATGAGGTCAAGAGATCGAGACCATCCTGGTCAACAAGGTGAAACCCCATCTCTACTAAAAATACAAAAATTAGCTGGGCATGGTGGTGCGTGCCTGTAGTCCTGGCTACTCGGGAGGCTGAGGCAGGAGAATTGCCTGAACCCAGGAGGCCGAGGTTGCGGTGAGCCGAGATCGTGCCATTGCACTCCAGCCTGGGTAACAAGAGTGAAACTCTGTCTCAAAATAAATAAAATAAAAAAAAAGAGAGACAGCATTGCTCATCTTGGCTGGCTCAAGAAACAAAATTTATCATCACACCTCTGAGCTTGGATGAGACATATGTTAGAATCCCAGCTGTGGGTACAGAGCAAGCAGGAGAATCACATCACCTGGGTGCCAGGCCAGGGATTTAAATGTCACAATCCCTTCTGGAAATCAGGCAGAGAAAGCAAAGTCACAATACCTGTGTGCTGGGCCTATACACTCCCTGTAGGCAGTACCTAGGGAGGAAAGACACATCATCTCAATCATCATCTCAATGGTGGACCCAGCGATACGTCACAATATTTCTTGTGGGCAGGATGCAGGCAGAACAGGAGAGTCACATCTCAGTAACAGATGCAGGGACACTTTATAACCCTGCGTGTTGGCAGGGCCAAGGCAGGAGTCTTAAATCCCGTTCATGTAGGGCTCAGCCATATATTTCAATACCCAATACGTGCAAGATGCAGGCAAATAAGACAGTCACATTACCTAGGAACTGGGTCAAGTGACATGCTCCAATCCCTTTTTAACTTTTTTGTTATGCACAGGCAGAAGAAGAGTCACATCCCCTAGGTGATAAACAAAATAATATGTCACAACACCATTGTGGGCAGGGCCCAGGGAGAGGAGTTTCATCACCTAGGTTTTGATCCCAGCCGTACGTCACGATATAAAATTATGCAGGGGGCTGGGCGTGGTGGCTCACACCTGTAATCCCAGCACTTTGGAGGCCAAGGCAGGTGGATCACGAGGTCAAGAGATCAAGACCATCCTAGTCAACATGATGAAACCCCGTCTCTACTAAAAATACAAAAACTTAGCTGGGCATGGTGGCACGTGCCTGTAATCCCAGCTACTCGGGAGGCTGAGGCAGGAGAATTGCCTGATCCCAGGAGGCGGAGGTTGCAGTGAGCCGAGATCACGCCATTGCACTCCAAGCTGGGTAACAAGAGCAAAACTCCGTCTCAAAAAAAAAAAATGTATGCAGGGTCCAGGCAGGAGGGGAGAGTCACATCACCTAGCCTCTTGGCCCAGTGATGCATCACAGTCCCTTCTTGGGCACAGCCCAAGCAGCCCAAGGAGTAGAAGAGAGTCACATCATCACCTGGGAGCTGGGTCCAGCAATATGTCACAGTATTCCCTAAGGGAGGGCCCAGGGAGAAGAGTCACATCACCTAGGTGAGAAGTTCAGAGTCACATCACCTAGGTGAGAAGTTCAGAGTCACATCAATCACAGTGCGTCCTGCATTCAGGCTAAGGAATAAGAGAAAGAAAGTCACTAAGCCTATGGGATAGACCAAGTTATATTTCACAGTCACCCTAGGGAGCATGACTGAGGCCTGAGTGGACAGTCACGATGTAGGTGTTGAGCCAAGTCATTTGTCACAATCAGCCCTGGGAATAGGCGCCAGGCAGGAGAAACAAATCAGATCACCGGGGTGATGGATGCAGAGATATCTTACAATAGGCCCTGGGGGCAGGTCCCAGGCAAGAGAGGAGTATCACTTGGGTACTGGGTTCAGAAATATGTCACAATGCCTTATGTAAGCCAGGCACAAGCAGGAGAGTCTGGAAACCTGAATGTGAGGCCTGGCGATATTTTATAATTTCCACTGTGGACAGGTTGAAAGAAGAAAAAGCAACTCACCTAATCAAGGTTTTGGGCCCAGAGCTGTATCACCATTACCTTTATTGGCAGGGACCAGGAATATTTGGGCCAGGTGGTTTGCTAAGTCACATCACCAAGGAGATGAACATGCCTCTGGGCATGACCCAGGCAAGAGAGGAGCATCACATTACCTAGGTACTGGGACCAGAGATATGTCACCATATTTCTTTTATTTTCTTTATTTTTTTGAGATGGAGTCTCACTCTGTCGCCCAGGCTGGAGTGCAGTGGTGCCATCTCAGCTCACTGCAACCTCTGCCTCCCAGGCTCAAGATTCTCCAGCCTCAGTCTCCTGAGTAGCTGGGACTACACGCACGCGCCACCACACCTGGCTAATTTTTGTATTTTTAGTAGAGACGGGGTTTCACCATGTTGGCCAGGATGGTCTCAATCTCCTGGCCTTGTGATCCACCTACCTCAGCCTCCCAAAGTGCTGGGATTACAGGCGAGAGCCACTGTGCCTGACCACCACCATATTTCTTAATGGCAAAGATGTGGTTAGTAAGGAGAGTCAAATAGTTGATGGGCCCAGAGATATGCCACAATGCCCCTATGTGGGCAGGGTTCAAACACGAGACACACAAATCTCCTTGGTGCTGGAAACAGCAACATGTTACAATGCCTTCTGAGGACAATGCTTAGGTAAAAGAGTAACATTACCATTGTGTTGGGCCCAGCATGATGTCACAATCTCCCTAGAAAGCAAAAGCTCAGACGAGGAGAAGAGTCACATCAGCTAAGTGCTGGGCCCAGCAATAGGTCACAATCTCCTCTGTAAGACCAGGCCGGGGAAGAGCGTCACATTGCCTGAGTGCCAGGTAGAGATATAACATGATGCCCCCAGTAAGCAGGGCTGAGGCAGGAGAGTTACATCATTTGGGTGTTGAACGCAGCAATATGTCACACTTTTTTTTTTTTTTGAGACAAAGCCTTACTCTTTTGCTCAGGCTGGAGAGCAGTGGCACAATCTCAACTGACTGCAACATCCGCCTCCCGGGTTCAGGCAATTCCACCTCAGCCTCCAGAGTAGCTGGGATCACAGGCGTGTGCCACCATGCCCAGCTAATTTTTATATTTTTAGTAAAGATGAGGTTTCATGTTGGCAAGGGTGGTCTCAAACTCCTGACCTTGTGATCCACCTGCCTTGGCCTCACAAAGTGCTGGGATTACAGGCATGAACCACCAGGCCCAGTCAATATTTCACAATTATTCATGGAGACAGGGAACAGGCAGAAGTCATCTATTACCGAGATGCAGAACATAGCTATATGTCACAATGCCCCTGTTGGCAGTGCCAAAGCGGCAGGGTAGGGGGAGGGCCACATAATTTGAGTCAAGGCCCAGTGATACAACACTGGGCAATGCCCAGGCAGGAGAATAATGTCACATCACGTAGGTTCTGGGTTAAGTGATATGTCGCCATTCCACCTGTTGGCCGTGCCCAGGTAGGAAAGTCAAATCACTCAGGTACAGGGCAAAGAAATATTTTACAATCACACCTGCATAAAGGTCCACAGAGAAAATTAACAATTATGCACATGTCCCAGTTCTACGTATCAGAGTCAGCACCTCCTATATGTTGGGTGTAAGTACATGAGTCACAATCTCAACAGGGGCCTGGATCTGTGCTTGGAGCCACTATCCCTCCAGTCCACTGCATATTCTTCATAGAGTCACAGCCTCACAGGTATGCTGAATCTTGGTCAGAGAGTCACCAGCCCACCTGTGGACCAGATCCACGTATGGGAGTCAATTTTCCAACCTTTGACTGCCCCCAGGTATGTGATTCAGGACCCCAACATTGGCTGTGTTTATGTGGTTGAACAACATCTTTATTGTTGGCTGGGTATGCATACAAATGTCACAATTTCACTTGTGTGCTGGGCCCTGTAGGGACCGTCTCTGTTTTACTGAGGGTATCAAGCAGTATGCATGATAGTGGCAATCTGTCTCAATGCTCTATGTTTTTAACATGTCTATAACCGTATCTGGGCTTATAACTGATGCTCTATATTTATAACCATCTCTGGGCTTTTACCCAATGTTCTATGTTTATAACCATCTCTGGGCTTATAAACAGTGGTATGTCACTGTCCCTTCCAGGGTGCAGCTCAAGCAATAGAAAAGAGTCACATCAACTAGGTGCTGAATTTGGCAATTTGTCACAATACCCTCTGATGGTAGGTCCCCCCCAAAATTCACATTGCCTAAATGAGGGGGGCAGAGATATGTCACAATGTCCCCTGGGGGCATGGGCCAGGAAAAAAAAGAGAGTCACGTAAGTTTAGAGCTGGGCCAAACTGTCTATCGCTGTCGCCCCTGTCAGCAGTGCTGAGGAGTGAGAGGGGGGTCATACAAGGCAGGTGCTCAGGCCCCCAGCACTTTGGGAGGCCGAGGTGAGCAAATCAGCTGAGTCGAGAGTTAGAGACCAACCTGACCAACATGAAGAAATCCCGTCTCTACCAAAAGCACAAAATTAGCCAGGGGTGGTGGCGGGAGCCTGTAATTCCAGCTAAGGGAGGCTGGAGGCAGGAGACCTGCTTGATTCTGGGAGGTGGAGGTTGTGGTGAGCTGAGATGTTGCCATTGCCCTCCAGCCTGGACAACAAGAGCAAAACTCCATCTCAAAAAAAAAAGGGTAGGTGCTGGGCCAAGCCGTATATCACAATCTCAGCTATGGACAGGCCCCAGAAAGAAGAGTCATTATCTAGGTAATTGGCCCAGAGATATGTCACAACAACTCCTGTGGGCTGACAGGGCCACAGAATCACATCACCTGTGTGCTGAGCCCAGGAAGAAGTCATTCTCTCTTCTATGGGAATTGCGCAGATAAGAACAGCAGGTCATATCACCTAGCTGCTGTGCCCGAGATATGTCACAATCTTTCCATGAGCAAATCCCAAAAAAGAGAATAGAGACCCATTAAATAGTTGATTGACTCAGAGACGTGTCACGATGCCCCTGTGGGCAGATTTCAGGCAGGACACTCACATCACCTTGGTTTTGGGCTCAGCTACATGTCACAATGTCTTCCGAGGGCAGGACCAAGGCAAACCAGTAACATCACCTTGGTGCTGGACACAGTGATACGTCACCATTTCTTTTGTGAGCAGAACCTAGAAAAAAGAGGAGAGTCACATCAGCTGGATTCTGGGTGCAGCAATATGTCACAAGGCCCGCTGTGAGCAAAGACCAGGTAGAAGAGAGTGTTATCACAGAGCGTTTTGCACGCAGGGCCATGGCAAGAGAGTTGCATCACCTGCGTGCAAGGCCCAGTGATACATCACAAGGGCTACTCTGGGCTGTGCCAGAGCAGAAAAGACTCACATCACCTGTGTGCAAGGCCCAGTGATACGTCACAATGCCCACTGTGGGCAGTGCTGAGACCAAAGACGATCACATTTCCCAGGTGCCGGGTCCAGAAACGTGGCACATTTTCAACTGTGCCCAGGCAAGAGAGTCCAATCACGTAAGAGCTGGGCAGAGACTCATTTAACAATCACACCTGCAGGGATGATATTAACAAGCCCATACACGTCCCGGTTCTAGGTGTGAGTCAACACCTCTTGTGTGTTGGGTTTAAGCACATGAATCACCATCTCAGCAGTGGACTGGATCAGCGCATGAGAATCTCAATCTTTTCTGAAGACTGTTTCACCCTGTCAGAGTCACAGCCTCATAGGTTTGCTGAATCTTAGCCTGAGAGTCACCAAAACACCTGTGGGCCTGATCCACCTGTGAGTCAGTTCTCTAGCTTTTACCTGCCTGCAGGTGTGAGATTCGGAATTGCAACAGTGGGCTGTGTTCAAGGGAAAGGATGGCAATCTTCACTGTCAGCGGGGTGTGCATATGAGCGTAGGGTCAATCCTCT
Organism: Leontopithecus rosalia; assembly: GCA_028533165.1. NCBI lineage: Eukaryota > Metazoa > Chordata > Mammalia > Primates > Cebidae > Leontopithecus > Leontopithecus rosalia. Next base: position 186,803,203 of record CM052649.1, read on the forward strand.
CGGAGGGATTGACCCAACATGCAGGAGATGTTGACACTCACACCTAGAACAGGAACATGTGTGGGATTGTGATCTTATCCCTGGACCTTCCTGCCAGTGTGAGTGTAACATGCACCTCTGCCTAGCAGCTGAGCGGTTCGACTCTGCTGCCTGGAGTGAACTCACAGATAAAATTGTGACATATTGCTAGACCCCGCACCTAGGTGATGTGACTCTATTTGCAGGCCCTGGCGCTGCCCACATGAAGAATCGCGACATGTTGCTGGGTCTTGCATCCAAGTTACAAGAGTCTTTTCTTCTGCCTTGGTGCTGTGTACAGGGAGCATTATGACATATTGCTGGGCCCTGTGACAAGGATTTGTGGCTCTTCTGCCTGTGCCTTGCCCACATGGGCCAATGAGACGTACTGAGTCTAACACTTACATAACTCTCCTGCCTAGGCCCTGATGACAGGGGACATCATGATGTATTTGTGTACCCATCAACCAGGTTACACACATCTCTTCTCCTTCCTGATTCCTGCTATTACAGGGGATTGTGGCTCTTCTCTTTTTCTGGTTCTGTCTTCAGGGGAAACTGTGATGTATCATCAGATCCAACACTAACATAACGTTTCTGTTTTCCTTTAGCCCTGACCTCAAAAGGCATTCAGTTGCTTAAAGCCGGGAGGCAGAGGTTGCAGTGAGCCTAGATCGCGCCACTGCACTCCAACCTGGCACCTGGTGACAGTCTCGCTCTGAGCAAGACTGTCTCAAAAAAAAAAAAAAGGCATTCAGCCCTATTGCTGAGCCCAGCATCAAAATCATGTGCCTCTTTTGACTGGAGATGCCTTGTGACATATCTCAAAACCCATCAACTATCTGACGTGACTGTCCACTCTTCGTTGCACTTTGCTTATGAAAGATTGTGACATATCTTTGTCTCTGGGTCTTGTCCTCCTGGACAACCTCTCCCCACACAAGACGATAGTGACTTATTGCTGACCTCGGCATACAGTGATGTGATTCTTCTGCCTGGTCCCTGGGTCCCTGCCCACAGAGAGCATTGTGACACATTTTTCAGCCTATAAACTTTTGATGTGACGTTCCTCTTTTACCTCGATCCTCTACACGGTCCCTGCCCAGCCAGGGCATGTGACATATCTCTAGGCCCATCAACTGTTGAATGCGAAGCGCTTTTCATACCTGGCTTTGCCGAAAGGTGAGATTGTGAAACACATCTGTGGGATCAGCACCTAAATCATGTGACTCTCCTCTTTTGCCTGGGTGCTGTATTTATTGTGTGTTGTGACGTACGGCTGAGTCGGATACCTGCGTGATGTGACTCTCCTGCCTGGGTATTGCTCACAGGGCTCTGTTTGTTTGTTTAGAGTTATAATCCAATTTTTATTTAAAAATCGAATCTGCCAGCTTAGCATTTCCCACCAACTCGAGAAGCTGTTCCACAGGCTTCACGACCTCTGCTTAGGTGCTGCCTTTGTAGATGCCTTAAGCAGCCTTTTTACAGGCTTGCTTAACCTTTCTTGCTTCCTCAGTGGCCCCGAGAGCTTGTTCTCGCTGCGCCTTTCTAGCTTCAGGCTTCTGATTCTTCCTGCATCGGCAAGAGACGCCCATAATGGCCCTCTGGAATTTGACTGCTCAGTGGGTTCTGCTGCTTTGAATTTCTTCTGACTGTCCCTTTTTGTGCTTCCTTCTTAGAGGACAGTCCAGTGTATCTGCCGAGGACTCCTCTTAGAAAGGAGCACCGACTCGCATTTTGCATTAAGAAATTGGAAAACGGGCCAGGCGCGGTGGCTCACGCCTGTAATCCCAGCACTTTGGGAGACCCAGGCAGGTGGATCACGAGGTCAAGAGATCAAGACCATCCTGGTCAACTTGGTGAAACCCCGTCTCTACTAAAAATACAAAAAATTAGCTAGGCATGGTGGTGCATGCCTGTAATCCCAGCTACTCAGGCGGCTGAGGCAGGAGAATTGCCTGAACCCGGGAGGTGGAGGTTGCGGTGAGCCGAGATCGCCATTGCACTCCAGCCTGGGTAACAAGAGCGAAACTCCGTTTTACTAGAGATGGGGTTTCACCATGATGGCCAGGCTGATCTCCAACTCCTGACCTCAGGTGATCCACCCACCTCAGCCTCCCAAAGTGCTGGGAATACAGGTGTGAGCCACCATGGCCGGCCCCCCCACAGGGTACTTTAAAATATCTTTCTTTATTACCTGGGTGATGTGACTCTTATTCCACCAGAGCCCTGCCAAATAAAAGGACTGTGACGTATCACTGAACACAGCACCTGGGTGATGTGATGCTCTCCTTTTGCCTGGGCCTCACATATTTTGGGTATTTTGACAAATTGCGGGGCCCCACCGCTAGGATATGGGAGGCTTCTGCATGGTCCCTGGCTACGTGGGGGCCTTCTGATATTTCTCTGCGCCTACCACTTAGAAGATGTGACTCTCCTACCTGCACCCTGCCCGCAAGGAAGATTGTGAAATATCACTAGGTCATGCGCCAGGTTATGTGACTTCTGCCCGTGTTCTGCTTTCAGGATGGAATTGTCACAGTTTTTGCTACAGGCAATGCCTGGTAAGAGTAGAGAGTTATGTCAAATAGTGGATGGGCCCAGAGATATGTCACAGTGTCCCCTGTGGACAGAGTCCCAGGAAAGAGACTCACACCAGTTTGGTGCTGGGTCCAGCAATACATCACAATGACTTCTGAGGGCAGGGCTCTGCCAAAGAGAAAAGAGTGATGCCACTTTGGTGCTTGGCCCAGTGATATTTTACAATCCCCAACATGTGCAGCGATCAGACAGAAGGAGAGTGTCATGGGTGACGGGCAGAGATATTTCACAACAGCCCCTGCAGTCACGGTCTAAGCAGGAGAGTTACATTCCCTGGGTTTTGGACTAAACAACATGTTATAATGCCTTATGTGGGCAGGGCACAGGCAGGAGAATCACATACCCTGGAAGCCTAGCGATATGTCACAGTGCCCCCTGTGGGCAATGCCCAGGCAGGAGAGGAAATTCGTATCACTTGGTTACTGGCCCAAGCAATCTGTCACAATTGTGTGTGTGTGTTTGTGTGTGTGTGTGTGTGTGTGTGTGTAGCCAGGGTGCAGGCAGAAAAAAGATTAACATCTCCTAGGTGACAAATGCAGAAACATATCAGAAGCCCCCCGGTGTTCAGGGCCCAAGCAGAAGCCTTCCACCCCCTAGGTGTTGGGCTAAGAGATATATCATAGTACCCAAAATATGCCGAGCCCAGGCAAACAAGAAGAGTCACATTACCGAGGTCCTGGCTCCAGTTATATGTCACAATCATCCCCCTTCTAGCAAAGCTCAGGCAGAAAAGGACAGTCACGTAACTTAGGCAATGAATAAAAAGATATGTCATGGTACTCCTAAGGGCAGGGCCCATCAAGGAGAATTGCATAAGCCGGGTGTTGGGCCTAACTGCATGTCACCGTACACAATGTATGAAGAGCCAGGTACGAGGGGAGAGTCTCACTGCCTGGGTGGTAAGCCCAGCAGCACAACACAATCCTTCTAGGCAGAGCCCTAGCAGCAGCAAAGAGTCACATCACCTAGGTGCTAGGTCCAGCAATATCTCACAACCGTCCTTGAGAAAGAAGCCGAAGTAAGATAGTAACGTCACGTATGTGAAAGGCCCAGTGATTTTTCAAATCTTCTCTTGAGACAGAACCCAGAATAAAGAGGAGTCACATCAGCTAGAAGCTGGGTGCGGTGAAATGCCATGTTGGGTGTAACTACATGAGTGACAGTCTCAATGGTGGCCTGGATCCAAGCATGAGAGCCTCAGTCCATCCTGTGGGCTGTGTCTTCTTGGTAGAGTGAGGTCCTCACAGGTTTGCTAAATGTTGGTTTGAGAGTCACAAACCCGGACGTGAACCAAATCTACATATGCGAGTTAGTTTCCCTGCTTGACTGCCTTTGAGTGTGCGATTAAGAACCTCAGCAGTGGGCTGTGTTTATGTGGGAGAGTAACAGTCTACACTGTTGGCTGGCTATGCATAGGAGTGTCACTATCTCAGCTGTGTGCAGTGCCCACGCAGAAAAGAAGAGTCCGATCACCATGGTGTTGAATTCAGTGATTTTAACCTCTTTCATCAGTCTCTTCTAACCCTTCAATGTGCAAAGCCCGTGGAGGAGAACCACATCGTCTGTGTTTTGATCCCACCTGTATGTCACAAGACACAACAAATTCAGGGCCAGGCAGAAGACGGAAGTCAAACAACCCAGGTGCTGGGCCCAGCGAGACCTTGAAATACCTCCTTGGACAGGGCCTAAGAAGTAAAGGAGAGTCACCTCACATCAGTGTGTGTACACAAATATGTCACAATACCCTCTGAGTGAATGGCCCACTCGTGAAAGTCTTGCCACCTGGGGGAGGGGCTCAATAATATGCTGCAATTATAAATCCAGCATAAGTGGAACTTATAAACGAGAATATTTGGTGTCTGGTTTACTGTCACCGTGTTAGTTTTCTGGGGACAGAGGTTTCCAGCTCCGTCCCTGTCCCTGCAAAGAAAAGAATCCTATTCCTTTTCATGGCTGCTAGTATTCCACAGTGTGTGCATGTACATTTTCTCTATCCAGCCCATCATTGACAGGCCTTTTGGTTGATTCCGTGTCTTTGCTGTTGTGAATAGTGCTGCAGTGAACACACACACGGATCTGTCTTTGTAATAAAAGAATTTATATTACTTTGAGTACATGCCCCGTAATGGGATTGCTGGGTCAAATGGTATTTCTGGTTCCGGGTCTTTAAGAAATTGCCACACTGTCTTCCACAATGATTGAACTAATTTACATTCCCACGAACAGTGTAAAAACATTCCCATTTATCTGCAGGCTTGCTAGCATCTGTCATTTCTTGACTTTTTTTTAAGACAGAGTCTTGTTCTGTCATTCAGGCTGGAGTGCAGTGGCGTGATCTTGGCTCACTACAGCCTCCACCTCCCAGGTTCAAGCGGTTCTCTTGCCTCGAGTAGCTGGGCCTATAGGCTCAGGCCACCATGCCTGGCTATTTTTTGTATTTTAGTAGAGACGGGGTTGCCCAGGCTGGTCAAAAACTCCTGAGCCCAGGCATTCCGCCTGCCCTGGCCTCACAAAGTGCTGGGATTATAAGCATGAGCCACCGCACCCATCCTGTTTCTTGACTTTTTAATAATTGCCATTCTGACTGGTGTGAGATGGCATCTCTGTGTCTATGTGTCTATGTGTCTATGTGTATGTCTCTATGTGTCTACACAGACACAGTCTATGTGTCTGTGTGTGGTTTGATTTGCATTTCTCTAATGATCAGCGATGCTGAGCTTTTTAAAAAAATGTTTGTTGGCCACATAAATGTCTTCTTCTGAGAAGTGTCTGTTCATGTCCTTTGCCCGACTATTGATGGGGTTTCTTTTTCTTTAGTTTATTTAAGTTTCTTCTAGATTCTGGATATTAGACCTTTGTCAGATAAATAGATTACAAAAATCTTCTCCCATTCTGTAGGTTGCCCGTTCACCCCGATAATAGTTACTTTTTCTGTGCAGAACCTCTTTAGTTTAATTATATCTCATTAGTCAATGTTTGCTTCTGATGCTTTCGTCACAAAATCTTCGCTTCTGTCTATGTACTGAATGGTATTGCCTGGATTTTCTTCTAGAATTTTTGCTGTTTTGGGATTCACATTTAAGTCTTGAATCTATCGTGAGTTAATTTTTGTAATGGGTTAAGGAAGGGGTCCAGTTTCAATTATCTGCATGTGGCTAACCAGTTTCCCCAGAGCTATTTGTTAAATAAGGAATCCTTTCCGCATTGCTTGTTTTTTAAAGGTTTGTCAAAGATCAGATGGTCGTAAATGTGCAGTCTTACTTCTGAGTTCCCTTTTCTGGTTTGATTGGTCTATGTGTCTGTTTTCCTACCAGTACCATGCTGTTCTCGATACAACAGTGTCTCTTTAACTAGCCGGTTCGAGGTAACAGCCATCATCGCAGCTGTGAACTCGGCCAAGGTGTATTTCACAATCTTACCTGAGAATTGAGAGCAAGCAGAAGGGTCACATCAACCGGATGCTAGACCAGGAATATTTCACAATGCTCCCTTTGGGCAAGAACCAAGCAAGAGTATGACATCACTTGGTTTCTGGGCCCAGCAATACATCACAGTTGTCTCTGTGGCAGGGTGCAGGCTGACGAGAAGAGCTGTGTCTCCTAGATGGAGATGGAGAGATGTGTCACAAGGTCCCCTGTGGGAAGGGCCCAGGCAATATCATTTTATTTTTTAAGTGTTGGGCCCAGAGATATGTCACAAATACTCAAAATACACAAGGCCAAGGCTAAAGAGGAAAGTCACATCACCTAAGTGCTAGACCCAGCCACATGTCACAATACACAGTGTATTCAGGGCCCAGGGATAAGGGGAGAATCACATCATCTAGGTGCTGGGCTCAGAAATCATCACAATTCATCTTAGGCAGAGCCTAGCAGATGAGTAGGTTTATATCACCTATTGCTGCAATCAGCAATATGTCACAACGCCTTTTGAGGAAGTGATTTGGGCAGGAGAGTCACATTACCTTGGTGAGGGGCTCAGAGATAAGTCACAATGCCCCCTTCGGATAGGGCTCAGAAAGACAAGTTACATAACCTAAAGGTTAGGGCCAGCTATGTGACATCATTGGCCCAGAGGACAGAACTCATGCCTGAGAGGAGACTCACATCACACAGCTGCTGGGCGAAGTGATATGTGACAGTCCCCACTGTGAACAGGTTTAAGAAAAAAGAGAAAGGGTCAAGTGCGGTGGCTCATGCCTGTAATCCCAGCACTTTGGGAGGCCGAGGTGGATGGATCACCTGAGGTTGGGAGTTCAAGACCAGCTTGACTAATACGGTAAAACCCTGCTGTCTCTACTAAAAGTACAAAAAAAGTAGCTGGGTGTGGTGGCACATGCCTGTAATCCCAGCTACTCAGGAGGCTGAGGCAGGAGAAATGCTTGAGCCTGAGAACTGGAGGCTGCTTGAACTTGGGAGGCAGTGGTTGCAGCGCGCGGAGGTTTTGCCATTGCACTGCAGTTTGGGCAACAAAAGTGAAACTCCATCTGAAAAAAACAGAAAAGAAAAAAGAGGAGAGTCATGTTATTTAGCTGCTGACCCTAGAGGTATGTCACAATAATTCCTGTGCATATAGGCCAGGCAGAAGAGTCATATCATGTGTTTGCTGGGCCCAGTGATGTCACTTTTATTTCTGTAGGCATGGCACAGGCAGGAGAAGAGTGACAACATCTCAGTGCTGGCCCTAGAGATATGTCACAATCTTTCAGGTAACAGAGGAGAGCCACATCAAACAGGCAATGGGTCCTTAGGTATGTCACGGTAACTCCTGTGAACAGCATCCCGGGAGAAGGCTCACTTCACCTTGGTACTGGGTCCAGCAATATGTTACAATGCTTTTTGAGGTCAAGGCCCAGACGAACAAGTCATGTCACTTCAGTGTTGGGCCCAGTGATATGTCACAATGTCCTCTGCAGGCAGAACCTAGGAAGAAGAGGAGTCACATCAGTGAGGTGCTAGGCTGAGTGATATGTTACAATCCCACTTGTAAGCAGAAACCAGTCAAATAGTCTCAGCACCTGGGCCATGGGTGCAGAGACATGTCACAATGCTTCTGTAGACACAGCACAGGCTGGAGGACTAAATCACCTTGGGGTTAGACTGAGCAGTGTGTCACGGTGGCCCCTGCGGGCAAGGCATAGAAAGGAGAGTCACATCACCTAAGTGTGGAGAACAGCCACATCAAAATTCTCCCTGAAGGCAAAACTAAGGTAAGAGAGTAAATTCACAGGGACTAAGTGCAGGGTGCAGCATGTATCACCAACCAATCTGTTGGCTGAGTCCAAGCGGAAGAGTAGAATTGCCCAAGTGCTGGGCTGAGGCGTGTGTCACAATTGCAGCTGCAGGAAGGCCCAGACACGGCAGTAACGATCCTGGTTTCAGGAGTGGAAGGCAACACCTCCTACATGTTGGGTCTAAGTGTGTGACCCACAGTCTCAACAGTTTACTGAATCCATCCATCCATCCACGAGAGCCTCAATCCTCCCTGCAGACCATGGCCCTTTAGTGGAGTCAAAGCCTTACAGATACCCTTGATTTTGGTCTGAAAGTCATGTACCCACCTGTGTACCAAAGCCACGTAGCAGTTAATTTTTCAACTTCAACTTTCTAGGATGTGATATTCAGAACCTCAGCGGTGGTCTATGTTCGTGTAGAAGAATGACAGTTTTACTGTCGGCTGGGTGTACATGAGTGTCATAATCTCACCTGTGGGCATGCTGAGTCAGGACACCCTAACACCTGAGGACTTTATACAATCTACATTAAAGTCACAATCTGCTCTGAGACTTTTGTGTTCATATGGACCCACGATTCCACCTGTGGCCCAAAGCCCAAAAATGACAGTCCACATCTCTCCAATTGGATGTGTCTGCACAGAAGAGATCTAATCTGGCAGAATTAGAAATAAGTTGCCCCTCCAGTGGTAGCTGGATCTTTACATATGACAGTCACAGAGCAAACTGTGGGCTGTGCCAACATGTGAGACTCGGGACCTCTCCAGTGGGCACTACCCATGTGTGAAGGTGACAATATTAACAGTTTGTGGGGCACACATATGAGAAACACAATCTCACCTGTTTGCTGTGCCCTGTGATGACATTCTCTGTACCACTTGAGGGCTTTATATGATATACAAAAGAATGGTAACTTTTTATGACTTTTGTACAAAGAGGAGACTCGTGGTCTTACTTTTTTTCTAAGTCTAGCTTTGGAAGACAGTATCTCTTCTATCGGCTGGTTCGAAGTATGAGAGTCATCAACACACCTGTGAGCTGGCCAAATTATTTGTCACAATCCCACCTGTGGGTAGGGAGTAAGAAGAAGAGTCACACCATGCAGGTTTTTGGCCAATGATATGTCAGTCTTCCCTGAGGGCAGAAATCAAGCAGAAGAGTCGTATTGCCCAGGCGCTTAGCCACAGATATGTTAGAATCCTGTTCCAAAAGCAGAGCACAGGCAGCAGAGTCGTCTAAGTGGCTTCATTGTCTGGGGAAATACCGGAAGTTAGTTGTCCTGCACCGAGAAGAGTAATGACTTGAACGCACACACGGAAGGAGTTTAAGGAGCAGAAAGTTCAACAGACAGAAGAGAGAGAAGGGGAGAGAGAATTTCCTCCTGCAGAGATACTGATGGTCACAAAAGCGGTTTTCCACTCTTGGGGCAGACTGTGATCAATTTTACAGAGAAGCTTGAGGAGGCAGTGATGGGTTTATACATGGCCCAGGAGATGGGTTTGACCAGGTGTGGCATTTACATACAACACAAGGAAACTGGCCCTCCCGTACTCATCTTATGCAAACGTGGCCCCTACCTGGCCGCATCGTGACACCCACCCGGATGCTGCCGAGGTAAAGGGAGAGGGAATCACCATGTTGAGTGTCCTTGGCTCTTAGCACAGCTGCTGCATTAACACAGGCACACTTCCAGCTTGCTTATCTATGCTTGCAGCTTGACTGTTCAGGCTGCTTTCTCTTAGAAAAGAAATGGTTTGGGGCTGCTTTTCATTGAAGAAAAATTCCACCGAGAACCATTTTACCCTTGCTAACTGCCTAAAATAATTTTTTGAGTTCTATATTATCCCCCCAACTGCTGTTAGGGGATGTTGGATGATGAATCTTTCTGGCTGCTTCCTGCTGAAAAGGGGTGTTGTGTGGGGGGAAACAGCAGTTGGGGCTTCTCCTGAGGTTGGTTTAAGGGTTCTTGGAAGAATGGAGTGTCCATGTGTTCTGTTTGCAGCACCATTTGGAGTTTTTTTTTCTAGGTAAAAAGAGATAGATTTTACAAGAAGGGTTAGAATACAGGGTTTGAACATGAGTATTAAGATTATTATTATTGGCTGGGTGCAGTGGCTCACGCCACTTTGGGAGGCTGAGGTGGGCGGATCACCTGAGGTCGGGAGTTCGAGACCAGCATGACAAACATGGAGAAACCCAGTCTCTACTAAAAATACAAAACTAGCCAGGCTTGGCGGCAGAGGCCTGTAGTCCCAGCTACTCAGGAGGCTGAGGCAGGAGAATTGCTTGAACCTGGGAGGTGGAGGTTACAGTGAGCCAAGACTGCACCATTGCACTCCAGCCTGAGTGACAGAGCAAGACTCTGTCTCCAAGAAAAAAAGATTATTAATGAGAGTATTATAAGCCATAACTATGACAATAGAGTTCGATACCTGTTATTTCAATGGATGGTAATACTGGTAGATGTCGCTGTACATTACCAGAAACGTTAATTTAAAGTAACATTTTTCTTTGAGAAACACATGCATTTCTCCCCTTGACTTCCCGTCAGGAGATAATTTTAAGTTCAGGTAATTTTTTATGACTTGTAATATGATTGTAAGAAATATGTCATTCAGTGGCTAACGTAGCTTAAGTATTAATCTTGGTAATTTCTTTTTTTTTATTAAATTATTTCATGACTTCCACAGATCATCTTACAACATTCTTAAACTTTCTGACTTGTCCTAAATAGTCTTCCTTTAAACAACCAGTCTTTTTAGGACAAGAATTTGCCATACAAGATCCTTGTTTTTAAAATCTCTTCATTTATAACCTTCTTTCCATAGCTTAGAGTGCACCATATTGCCAATCTTTAGTAAAAAGTCCTGTTGAGCTTAGTGATGGTATAGCGTAACTTTCTTTCTTTCTCTCTCTCTCTCTTTCCTTTCCTTCCTTCCTTTCTTCCTTTCTTTTTTGAGACAGAGTTTCACTCTTGTTGCCCAGGCCGGAGTACAGTGGTACAGTCTTGGCTCACTGCAGTCTGCAATTCCCAAGTTCAAGCGATTCTCCTGCCTCAGTCTCCCTAGTAGATGGGATTACAGGCATGTGCCACTATGCCCAGCTAATTTTGTATTTTTAGTAGAGATGGGGTTTCTCCATGTTGGTCAAGCTGGTCTCAAACTCCTGACCTCAGGTGATTCGCACACCTTGGCCTCCCAAATTGCTGAGATTACAGGTGTGAGCCACCACACCCAGCCAATAGTATAACTTTCATTCTTACTTCTTGTCTGTAAATATTGCCCTTTGTATAAGGATAATAATTAAGGAAAACAACCTTGACTAAATTGTTTCTGCAATTATCTAATTATTAATCCCATTATAAAGATGATAATTAGGCAAAACATTACAGCAATTAGAATTTTACAACTGGAATTCCACATTGTGGGTGCTGTAGTGTATAGTTCTACTGCAAATAGTAGAGTGAGTTTAGCAATTCCCACTAGTGATAATTTTTATTTATAAAATTTTACTAGCCAAAATGTAGACTTTCCCTTTGGGGTTCTATGAAGATAGAAATGCAATCCTATGTATAACTAAAATTTTTTGTAAATATGTGTTAAAAGAGAAGTTTTAATAGTTGGCAGCAAACTTGGAGAGGAAAAATAGAAATGACAAAAATATCTAATGAGGTAGGAGTGAGTTAGATGGGTAACCTCGCTGATTTATATTTCATGGTTTTCAGCTTAAGATTTTCTAATTCTTCATGCCGACATTCGGGACATTCCTCTGGGCTGTCAGGGGTTGCTCCCTCAGCTCTGCAGGCCTTGAGTGTGATACATCCAGGAGTTCATACCTGTAACATTTTTTTTTCAGATGGAGTCTTGCTCTGTTGCCCAGGCTGGAGTGCAGAGGCACAATCTCGGCTCACTGCAACCTCCGCCTACTGGATTCAAGCAATTCCTCTGCCTCAGCCTCCCCAGTAGCTGAAATCACAGGCCTGCACCACCATGCCTGGCTAATTTTTGCATTTTTAGTAGAGATGAGGTTTAACCATGTTGGCCAGGTTGGTCTTGAACTCCTGGCCTCAGGGGATTTCCCCCCTATTTTGGCCTCCCAAAGTGCTGGGATTACAGGCATGAGCAACCCCACCCAGTTGATACCTGTAACTTTTATTTTATTTATTTATTTATTTACTTTTGAGACGGAGTTTCACTCTTGTTACCCAGGCTGGAGTGCAATGGCGCAATCTCAGCTCACTGCAACCTCTGCCTCCTGGGTTCAGGCAATTCTCCTGCCTCAGCCTCCCGAATAGCTGGGATTACAGGCACGTGCCACCAGGCCCAGCTAATTTTTTGTATTTTTAGTAGAGACGGGGTTTCACCATGTTGACCAGGATGGTCTCGATCTCTTGACCTCGTGATCTACCCGCCTCGGCCTCCCAAAGTGCTGGGATTACAGGCACGCACCACTGCGCCCGGCTACCTGTAACTTTTATTGCCCAGTGAGAAAGAGGGTGAAAAAAGAACCATGTAGGGTCCTTTGCAGCTCGGGTTTAGGGAAAGAGAGAGGGGTGAGTTCGTGCTAATACCAGATCTCCTGGTTAAATACAGGTCGTGCTGTTTCTTGGGGTTGGGCTGGTGCTAGTTGTGCTAACTTTTGCTGGAAGTGAGCTAGGGAGGTTACATGCTGAGCCAGATGAGAGGTTTTCTGTTTTAATAGAAAAATCACTGGTAAGAAAAGGCCGTTTATACAGTTTAGACCTAACTTTGAAGGGTATTTCTTACCTGTAGCGAGGCCATGGGAAGAAGAGTGACCAGTTTTTTCAGGTGTCTCTGGATAATGTCATTTGTTCTCTACTTTCCCTGAGAATGAGGGTTTTCAGCACAGTGGAGACGATATTCTAGGCCTGGAGCCTTCACAGCTGCCTTAACTGAGGGGCCATTGTCGCTCTGAAGGTGTTCAGGTTCAAACCAAAGCAGGGAGTTTGTTTATTTGTTTTGTTTTCTTCTAAGACGGAGCTTCCCTCTGTCGCCCAGGCTGGAGTGCAGTGGTGCGACCTCAGCTCACCGCAACCTCCGACTCCCTGGTTCGAGTAATTCTTCTGCCTTAGCCACCCGAGGAGCTAGGATTACAGGCGTGCACCACCACGCGTGGCTAACTTCTTTGTATTTTTAGTAGTGACGGGGCTGGTCTTGAGTTCCTGACCTCGTGATCCACCTGCCTTGGCCTCCCAAAGTGCTGGGATTACAGGCGTGAGCCACCGCACCCCACCGAAGTTATTTTACTAATTAATTCTTTTGCTACCTCAGAGGCCTTTTCTAGATGGCATGGAAATGCTTCTCCCCAGTTAGTAAAAGTATCTACCTGCACCACAAGGTGCTGGATACGCTTTGTCTTTGGCATGTGGGTGAGTCTGTCTGCCGGTCCTCCCCTGCACAGCTTCCTGTCCTTTGGGTTTGAGGAGAAAGGAGCCACCTGTTCAGGGGATTATTTTTAAGACAGACTTCATGGGAAATAACAATCGGTTTGACTGTTTTTGATAAGTTTTCTCCTAAAAATATCTCCCTGGGCATAGTGATAATTTTGTCCTTTCTTTCTTTTCTTTTTTTTTTTTGG
>CM052649.1:186817152-186855080 GCA_028533165.1 Leontopithecus rosalia
TATATTCCTCACTAAGTTGTCTATTCTCATTAGGGTTTCATCAAACCTTTTTTCAAAGTTCTTAGTTTCTTTACGTTGGGCTACAACATGTTCTTTGAACTCACGGAAGTTTTTTATTATCCATAACCTGAAGTTTGATTCTGTTATTGGGATGCGCTCTTCCTCCATCAAGTCTTGTTCCATTGTTGATGAGGAACTGTGATCCTATTTAGAGGGAGAGGGGCTCTGATTTTGAGTATTCTCAGCCTTTTTATGCTGGTTTCTTCCCATCGTTGTAAATTTATCCTCCTGTCGTCTTTGAAATTACCAGCTTTCAGTAGGTCTCTTGAGTGGACATCCAAGATATTAGTTCCCAGGGCCAGGAACAGTGGCGTTAAGACTGATGGTGTTTTTCTGCCCAGGCTTCTCCTGTCTGGCTTCCTTCTTGTGTCTGTAGTAGGCGACTCTGTCTTCCTGGAGTTCCAAACCTCAGTCAGAAGCGGAACCAGTCGCGTTCACTCTACACCGAGGTGCTGGCACAACTTCTGCGCCGGCCTCAGGAGTCAGCGCTGGGAACCCGCGCGGCTCCTCCAAACCTTGGTCAGAAGGGGAGCCAGCCCTGCCTAGTCAGCTCCGAGCTGCCGTGCGGAGGTGCCAGTGAGACCAGTGCGCCGTGGTGCCAGCGAAACCACTGCCCCGCGTGGCTCCTCCACTGGGACTCTTCTGCTCCTGAGCGACCAGAATTTGTCTGAAAGTGTGGCGTCCTCTAGTTCTATGAGCTTTAAATGTGAGCTGCAATCCCGAGATGTTAGCGATCGGCCATCTTGGATCCTTCCGCCAATCTTTTTTTTTAAGGGCTTTTTGTGTCTCTCTCCTTCAGTTCTGCTCTGATCTTAGTTATTTCTTGTCTTTTGCTGGCTTTTGAATTTGTTCTTGCTTCTCTAGTTTTTTTAACTGTGATTTTAGGGTATTAATTTTAGATCTTTCCTGCTTTTTCTTTTGGGCATTTAGTGCTATAAATTTTCCTCTACACACTGCTTTAAATGTGTCCCAGAGATTTTGATATATTGAGTCTTTGTTCTCATTGGTTTCAAAGAACATCTTTATTTCCACCTTGATTTCATTATTTATTTGGTAGTCATTCAGGAGCAGGTTGTTCAGTTTCCCAGTAGTTGTGTGGTTTTGAGTGAGTTTCTTCTTTTCTTTCCTTTTTTTTTTTTGAGTTGAATCACCAATGACTGAAGGTTTAATTAATCTTGCTTACACAATGAAAGTTCCATAGAAACTTCTAGAAAGTGGGTTTTGGAGAGCTTCCAACTTGGTGAGCACATCCCTGTGTCCATGTGCTGGGAGGATGGTGCATTGATTGGGTTTCTTAATCCTGAGTTCTAATTTGATCACACTGTGGTCTGAGAGACTGTTATGAGTTCCGTTCCTTTGCATTTGCTGAGGAGTGTATTACTTCCAATTACGTGGTCAATTTTAGAGTAAGAGCGATGTGGTGCTGAGAAGAATGTATTTTCTATGGATTTGGTGTGGAGAGTTCTGTAGACGTCTATTAGGTCTTCTTGGTCCAGATCTCAGTTCAAGTCCTGGATATCCTTGTTAATTTTCTCTCGTTTATCTGTCTAATATTGACAGTGGGGTCTTAAAGTGTCCCACTATTATTGTGTGGGAGACTAAATGTCTTTGTAGGTCTTTAAGAACTTGCTTTATGAATCTGGGTGTTCCTGTATTGGGTGCATATATATTAGGATGGTTAGCTCTTCTTGTTACATTGATCCCTTTACCATTATGTAATGCCTTTCATTATCTCTTTTAATCTTTGTTGGCTTAAAGTCTGTTTTATCAGAGACTAGGATTGCAACCCCTGCTTTTTTTTTTGCTTTCCATTTGCTTGGTAAATCTTCCTCCATCTTTTTATTTTGAGCTGGTGTGTCTTTGGGCATGACATGGGTCTCTGAACACAGCACACCAGTGGGTCTTGACTCTTTATCCAGTTTACCAGTCTGTGTCTTTTGATTGGGGCATTTAGCCCATTTGCATTTAAGGTTAATATTGTTATGTGTGAATTTGATCCTGCTATTATGATGCTAGCTGGTTATTTTGCCTACTAGTTGATGCAGTTTCTTCATAGCATTGATAGTCTTTAAAATTTGGTATGTTTTTGTATGGAAAGGTTGTTCCTTTCCATGTTTAGTGCTTCCTTCAGGAGCTCTTGTAAGGCAGCCAAAATCTCTCAGCAGTTGCTTGCCCTTAAAGATTTTCTCCTTCACTTATGAAGCTTAGTTTGGCTGGATATGTAATTGTGGGTTGAACATTATTTTCTTCTGTTTTTTTTTTTTTTTTTTTTTTTTTTTTTGAGATGGAGTTTCACTCGTTACCCAGGCTGGAGTGCAATGGCACAATCTCAGCTAACTGCAACCTCCGCCTTCTGGGTTCAGGCAATTCTCCTGCCTCAGCCTCCTGAGTAGCTGAGATTACAGGCACGCACCACCATGCCCAGCTAGTTTTTTGTATTTTTAGTAGAGACGGGGTTTCACCATGTTGACCAGGATGGTCTCGATCTCTTGACCTCGTGATCCACCTGCCTCGGCCTCCCAAAGTGCTGGGATTACAGGCTTGAGCCACTGTGCCCGGCCTGAAAATTATTTTCTTTAAGAATTCTTTAAGAATGTTAAATATTGGCTCCTATTCTCTTCTGGCTTGTAGGTTTCTGCAAGAGATCCGCTATTAGTCTGATGAACTTCTCTTTGTGGATCTGCCCTTACTCTTTGGCTTCCTTTAGCATTTTTTCTTCATTTCAACCTTCGTGAGTCTGACAATTATGTGTCTTGTGGTTGTTCTTCTCAAGGAGTTTCATTGTGGTGTTCTCTGTATTTCCTTAATTTGAATGTTGGCCTGCCTTGCTAGGTTGGGGAATTTCTCCTAATTAATATCCTGAAGTGTTTTCCAGCTTGGATTCATTGTCCTCTTTACTCTCAGGTACACTGATCAAATGTCTGGTCTTTTCACATAATCTCATATTTCTTGGAGGCTTTGTTCATTGCTTTTTACTTTTTTAATCTACTCACTTTATTTCATTGAGTTGATCTTTAATCCCTGCTGTCTTTTCTTTGGCTTGATTGATTTGGCTATTGAAACTTGTGTATGCTTCATGAAGTTCTCATGCTGTGTTTTTCAGCTCCATCAGTCATTTATGTTCTTCTCTAAACTGGTTATTCTAACTAATATTTCAGCTTTTTTCAAGGTTCTTAGCTTCCTTGCATTGGGTTAGAACATGTTCCAATAGCTCAGATAAGTTTGTTATTATCCACCTTCTGAATCCTCCTTCTGTCAGTTTGTCAAATTCATTCTCCATCCAGTTTTGTTCGCTTACTGGTGAGTTGTGATCTCTTGGAGGAGAAGAGTGTTTTGGTTTTTGGAATTTTCAGCCTTTTTGCAGTGGTTTATTTTCATCTAAGTAGATTTATCTACTTTTGATCTTTAAGGTTGGTGACCTTTAGATGCAGTCTCTGAGTGGATGTTCTTTTTGTTGATGTTGAAACTGTTTTTCATTTTTGTTAGTTTTCCTTCTAACCATCAGACCCTCTGCTGCAGGTCTACTAGAGGTCCACTCTAGACCCTGCTTGCCTGGGAATCACCAGTGGAGATTGCAGAACAGCAAAGATTCTGCCTGTTCCTTCCTCTTGTAGCTTTGTCCCAGAGGACAAATACCAGATACCAGCCAGAGTACTCCTATATAAGTTGTCTGTCAGCCACTACTGGGAGGTGTCTCCCAGTCAGGATACCCAGGGTCAGGGAGTCACTTGAGGAGGCAGTCTGTCCCTTATCAGAGCTCAAACACTGTGCTGGGAGATCCACTGCTCTTTGCAGAGATGCCAGATGGGGACGTTTAAGTCTGCTGAAACTGTACCCACAACTGCCCCTTTCCTAGGTTCTCTGTGCCACAAAGGTAAGGGCTCTATTTATAAGTCCCTGATGGGCTGCTGCCTTTTTTTAAGAGATGCCCTGCCCAGCAAGAACATCTAGTGAGACAGTCTGCCTGCAGCTGTTGAGCTGTGTTGTACTCCGCCAAGTTCAAACTTCCTGGCAGTTTTGTTTACATGGAGGTTGAAACCACCTGCTCAAGCCTCGGCAATGGCAGATGCCCCTTATCTCACTGAGCTCAAATATCCCAGGTCGAGCTCAGAATGCTGTGCTGTCTGCGAGAATTTCAAGTCCATGGGTCTTAGCTTGCTGGTCTCCATGGGGTGGGACCCACTAAGCCAGACCACTTGGCTCCCTGGCTTTAGCCCCCTTTCCGGGGGAGTGAACAGTTATGTCTCACTGGCATTCCAGGTGCCACTGGGGTGTGAAAATGCTGTGGCTAGCTTGGTTTCCACCCAAATGGCTGTTTGGTTTTGTGCTGGAAACCCAGGGTCCTGGTGTTTGTGTTGGTAACAGAGGGAATCTCCTGGTCTACAGTTGTAAAGACAGTGGGAAAAGCACAATATCTGGGCAGGTGTGCAGGGAACAGTCCCTAATGGCTTCCCTTGGCTAGGAGAGGGAGTTCCTGACTCCTTGTGCTTCCCAGGTGACACAGCACCCCACCCTGCTTCGGCTCGCCCTTCTTGGGCTGTACTCACTATTCAACCACTCCCAATGAGATGAACCAGGTACCTCAGTTGGAAAGATGGAAATCACCTGCCTTCTGCATCAATCTTACTGGGAGCTGCACACCGGAGCTGTTGCTATTCAGCCATAATCCTGGGAATTATTAAACAATACCCACTTCCATGGTGTTATGAGGATTAAATCATGTAATGTGTTATTCCCAGCAAAGTGCTCTATAACATTCTCTTCAGCACATACTACCTGCTTAGTAAACATTGCATTAGAACATGTAAAAGTGTTTTTCTTTTCTTTTTTTTTTTTTTTTTGAGACTGAGTGTAGCTCTTGTTGCCCAGACCGGAGTGCAATGGCAGTCTTGACTAACTGCAACCTCTGCCTCCTGGGTTCAAGCGATTCCTCAGCCTCCCGAGTAGCTGGAATTACAGGCATCTGCCATCATGCTCAGCTAATTTTTGTATTTTCATTAGAGACAGGGTTTCAGCACATTGGCCAGGCTGGTCCTGAACTCCTGACCTTTGGTGGTCCACCTGCTTTTGCCTCCCAAAGTGCCTGGCCTGTTTTTCAAATGCAGATTTATTCAGACATAGTTGCCTTCTGTTTGTTCTGTAAACTTAAAAGAACCAGCAAAAAATATGAAAATTGGTTTTCTTCATTTGTCCTGGGAATATTTGTATTGTGACAAGAGTGCTGAGTGTAGAGGACTCTGCTGTGTCTGGTTTCTCTAATGCTAATAACGAGCCCAAGGGGAGCAACTCAGCTTTGAGAGACTTGTTTAAAACACCCATTCATGGACCCTTTCCAAACCTGCAGAATCCCATTACATAGGGTGGGGCCAAAATCACCAAGTGATTGATAAACTCATTAAAGCTTGAAAGGCAGTGCTTAGTTAAGTGGTTATTAGCCCAGGCTTCTAATTAGGATTACATGACCAATTTGCAGTAATCTTTTTACTTGTGCCCTTTCCACATGTTCTGTTTTTTATTCTGGATGGAAGAATCTATGTTAAGTTTCTCCTGATTCTCAGTTGAGAACAAAGTCAATTATGGTGGATTCAAGATACACTCATGAGAATTAAATGGTGTTTTTGTTTGTTTTTAACGGTTTTTGTGCTTTGTGGCCTCCACTGGAATGCAGTGGTATGATCTTGGCTTGCTTCAGCCTTCACCTCCTGAGTTCAAGTGATTCTCCTGCCTTAGCCTTTTGAGTACCTGGGACTACAGGTATTTGCCACCACACCCAGCTAATTTTTTTTTTTTGTATTTTTCTAGAGATGGGTTTTTGCCATATTGGCCAGAATGGTTTTGAACTCCTGACCTCAAGGAGTCCACCAACTTCTGCCTCCCAAAATGCTGGGATTACAGGCATGAGCCACCATGCCCAGCCTGAGTTAAGCTTTACCTTTTCACTAAAGGGTGGGCACAGGGCTGGTTTTATTTGGGTGTGGTAAGGGTAGGGCAGTATGGCCCATATTTCCATTACTGCAGCAGAAATTGCTGGTGTCTGTGGCAGGAAAGGACACCTGAGGACAGGACAGGAGAAATTTATATTTTTATCTCCATAGAACAGCTTATTGTTCCTGAATCTCTTCTGTTATAAAGGACAGAAACGAGTAGACTTTTTCTGCAGATCTTGGTCCTTTGGCCAAGTGTGAATGTGTTGATAGCAGGTAAACAGGTGGTGCTGACACCTTTAAAGGCATCATTTCAAGATGCAAGTGTAATTTGTCCAGAAAAATCTCATCTGAGAAGAAATCCCAGAGAAGGAGAAAGAGGAACAAGATGGTCTTTTTTTTTTTAGTTTAACATGTTCCAGATCAAGAGCTGTGTCCGCTCTGCCTCCTGGAATGCCATGCGTTTAGTACTTGCAAACCTTTACTTCTCTATTTGTGTTGATTCTGACTAATGAGTTTAACTAGTAAAAATTCTTAGGATAGTCAAGGGTCTCAGAAAAAAATGTTTCTCTGCATACCAGATCCGTTCCTACATTCTCTACATCCTGGCTTCGTATAGGCCATGCAGAATTCTCATCATGAATTTATAATCTGCAACTTTAAAAATATTCCATTTGTGGCTGTTGAACATGGGCAGGTGTGAATACTCAAGATTCTAAGAATAATCTTGAAGTTTTATCTGTGTTCTCCATTAGCTGTATGCAGAATAGGATTAATAAAATGCTTTTTTAAACAGAATGGCACACATTACCCAGAAAGTTCTAAAAAAAAAATTAGGAGATACTTGCTCTTTGGGGTGCTGAAGAAGAATCACTATTAAAAATTACAGAACATAAGAGTTATCTGTATCTTGAAATTTACATAAAACTGATTTTTTTTCTTTTTTTTTTGACGGAGTTTCGCTCTTGTTACCCAGGATGGAGTGCCGTGGTGCGATCTCGGCTCACTGCAACCTCCGCCTCCTGGGTTCAGGCCATTCTCCTGCCTCAGCCTCCCGAGTAGCTGGGATTACAGGCACGCGACACCATGCCCAGCTAATTTTTTTGTATTTTTAGTAGAGACGGGGTTTCACCATGTTGACCAGGATGGTCTCGATCTGTCGACCTCTTGATCCACCCGCCTCGGCCTCCCAAAACTGATTTTTTTATGGTTACAATCAAACTATAATTTCCTTTTGGGAGCAGTATTGCAGCACCGAAGCTGTGTTTTCTGTGTGCATCAGCACATCATAAAAATTTGTCCTAGTGCAGTTGATGTTAATGATATACTTAGTTTAACAGCTCTGACAAATTTCTTTATTGTACAGTTACTTATTTTTCTCTTCATTATTAAGTATCTTTATGCTGCTCATGTGCATAAACCATCACATTTAATCTGACAGCTGCCTTACTAGCTTACGTTTTCTTTGCATATATCTGCCTTTGGAAAATCAAGGCTCTCATCTTTGTTTACAGGCCAGAAAAACTGAGAAAATTACAGGCTCTTCCACTTACTGGATGTTTGAAAAAATATTCTTGGCTGGGCGCGGTGGCTCACGCCTATAATCCCAGCACTTTGGGAGGCTGAGGCAGGTGGATCACGAGGTTAAGAGATCGAGACCATCCTGGACAACAAGGTGAAACCCCATCTCTACTAAAAATACAAAAATTAGCTGGGCATGGTGGCGTGTGCCTGTAATCCCAGCTACTCAAGAGGCTGAGGCAGGAGAATTGATTGAACCCAGGAGGCGGAGGTTGCGGTGAGCCGAGATTGCGCCATTGCACTCCAGCCTGGGTAACAAGAGCAAAACTTCGTCTCAAAAAAAAAAAAAAATTCTTCTTGGGCCAAAACCATTGACATTACTGGTGAGCCTGTTAGAAATTTAGAAATCAGACTATATTCCAGATTGTCTGAAGAAATAATCTGCATTAACAATCTCAAGTTTTTTATACACATTAAAACTAGAGAGGTACCTTTTAACTCAGTATGCCTTTTCCATGTGAAAAATACACAAAACTCATTATGTAGGATGCACATATAGCACTCCGAAGTGGACATGTTTGTGTTTATGTACTTAATTTTGTACTTTATCTAATCTAAAAGAGTACCATATACACATAGATTCTGTGGCTGTTATGCCACTTTCTTTTCTCATATTAAAAATATTTGTTAAAAATTATTTTGTGAATAATTTCAGTCATTCCTATAAGTCAGAATCAGTTTTCTTTACTGTCTTATTTTACATTGAGTCAAATTTAAAATTCTGCCTATTGCTGCTACTTGGTTAATATGCGTGTGTGCGTGTGTTTCAGGGACCACTGACATTTAGGGATGTGAAAATAGAATTCTCTCTGGAGGAGTGGCAATGTCTGGACACTGCACAGCAGAATTTATATAGAGATGTGATGTTAGAGAACTACAGAAAGCTGGTCTTCCTGGGGGAGGATAACTTCAATACACAATTCCTAATACACCCTAAAGGTTTCATTTCTTTTTTTGTAATTTATGCTTTGCATAAATGAGTTTCAGATACTGGTTTTCAAAAAAAATTTGAGATTTGGAGCAAATAATTTCTTTAAGATATTTCATCTTGACCTGAATTTTCCACATTTCTGAGCTGATCTGTATCCTTCACTCTAGAGTAGTAGTGATTCCAGAAATTTATTGGCACAAAATATTGTTGGCCATACCTTAAAATCTAACTTCCCACACCAGCTTTTTTAAAAATTATTCCATAGTACTGGGTAATGAAATTAAGAATCTACAAATTTCAAATACTTTCTATATATTTAGAAATTTGTTATATATTAGCATTTTGGGATTAATTTACTAGAATATTCTATAACCTCTTTACTGAGCACATTACTAGGTTGGTAATTGGAGAATATGAGGAAGAGTCATGCTATTTATTTTTAATAAAATAGGTATTGCTGTTTTTAAGCCAGACCTGATCACCTGGCTGAAGCAAGGAAAAGAGCCCTGGAATATGAAGTCATGTGATGGTAGCCAAACCCCCAGGTAGGTGAGTGAATACACAGACAGCACGGGTGAGAGGTCAAAGGCCAAGGAGAAGCCCACTCCTTTAGATGGAATTTGGGAAGCTGTGTTCCAAAGGAAATCATTTCTGGGAAGCCTGAGTTTTTATTTTGCTCTCCCATAGAACATCTTCCGTCTTATGTTTTTAAGCTTTTTAAGGATTCTACTTTCCCTCCAGTGATCCTTCTTTAAGTTCACAGTGAGGGCCAACGTCTGCTTCATGGCATATTAAAGACTACACAATCTGACTTTTTTAAAAATTGTTTTTAGGGACACGTGAATATCTGCATAATTTTGAGAAACTGTATTAAACTATACTTTTAAGTTTTCTCTTTGCATATCTGAAATGTGTGAGTAGTGGTTTCTATTCCATTGTGGGTTTTTTGGTTCATTTTTCTGCATGTTCCCTTGTTTTTATTAGTATAGTTTTGAAATATAGTTTGAAATTATGATGTCCCGCTACTTTGTCCTTTTTCCTCAAGATTGCTTTGGCTATTCAAACTTTATTATAGTTTAATGTAAATCTTAGGATTGTATTTTCTATCACTTTGACAAAAGTGCCACTGCAATTTTGATACGGAGTTTATTGAATCTATAGATTACTTTGGATAACATGGCACTTGAACAAAACTTGTTTTTAAAATCCATATAAATATAATATTTTTCAATTTATTCCTGTCATATCTAATTTTTTTCACTGATATCTTACACTGTAAAAACTTTTTATCTCTGGTTAAGTTTGTTCTCAGAAGTTTTTTATTGTAAAGATTGTTTTCTTTATCAGTTTGTTTAAGTATATGGAACCATAATTTATACTTATATGTTAATTTTAATGTTTGGTAATTTACTGAGTATATTTATCAGTTTGACAGGTTTTAATATACTGTTTATTTTATTTCTTTTTTTTTCTTTTTTTTTTTTTTTGAGATGAAATCTCACTCTGAAACCCAGGCTGGAGTGCAGTGGCATGGTCTCAACTCACTGCAACCTCCACCTCCCAGGTCTAAGTGATTCTCCTGCCTCAGCCTTCTGAGTAGCTGGGACTACAGGAACATGCTACCACACTTGACCAATTTTTGTTTTTTCAGTAGAGATGAAGTTTCACTACATTGGTCAGGCTGGTCTCAAACTCCCGACCTCGTGATTATATATTTAAAATGTCAAAATCATCTATAGTTTAAATGCTTCTTAAAAATTTCTCATTAGAATCTCTTAATTATGGTTATACTGCATTTCCTCTGAAATTCTGCCATACAATATATGACGATTCAAAATACCCGTCTTCCATGAGTACACAAATGTTGCGGTTATCTAGGCAAATTCTTTCTTAATGTTACACCAATAATGCAAACCAGATTTTATGAGTCAACATGTCTCTTATTATTGTTTTGTAGTTCTATAATAGTGTTTTTTCAGTATAGGTTCCTTAACATTATTATAATTTTTTTTTACTTAATTTTTCAATTGTTTGTACTTAAAAGTCAACGTGGAGTTTAATTAAGAGATAAATCAGGCAGATGTCTATCAAAATCAGATTATATATGTGTTTATTTATAAATATGACCCCTATTTTGGTTACATCTTGTTTATATTCATTCTAAGCTGATTCTCAATGGTTGTTTTATTTTGTCTAAGTGAGTAATCATGGAAATAGTCTTCTTTTCACCATGTGTTTTATAATGAATATATAGTTCCTTTGTGTGAGAGAAACATTTTTGTGATTTCAGAGTAATTTTTTTTTTCTTTCTTGGAGACAGAGTGCTCTGTTGCCCAGGCTGGAGTACAGTGGTGTGACCTTGGTTCACTACAGCCTCTTCCTTTTGGGCTCAAGCAATTCTCCTGCCTCAGCCTCCTGAGTGGCTAGGATTATAGGCATTCACCACCACACCTGCCTATTTTTTTGTATTTTTAGTACAGATGGGGTTTCACTATGTTGCCCAGGGTGGTCTCAAACTCCTGAGCTCAGGCAATCTGTACACCTCATCTTCCCAAAGTGCTAGGATTACAGGCGTGAGCCACCACATCTGGCCTAAAGGTGATTTTTGAAAAGATTTGTTATTCTGTATTTTTTTCCAGTTTTTAAAAAAATGTGAAAACTCATAAAATTTACCATCTTAAATCTATTAAAGTGTACATTTTAGAGCCAGGCATGGTGGTGGCTTCCATCTGTAATCTCAGGATTTTGGAAGATCAAGACAGGAGGATTCCTGTATACAAAAGTTTGAGACCAGCCTGGGAAATATAAGGAGATTCCCTCTCCACTTTTTTTTTTTTTTTTAAATACCCAGGCATGGTCTTGTGCACCAATGGTCCCAGCTTTTTGGGAGACTTAGAGGGGAGAATTACTTGGGCTTAAACACTGAGTGATAATTGTGCCACTGCATTCCAGCTCAGGTGACAGAGTAAGGCCCTGTCCCCAAAACTTTATTTCAGGCATGTTAAGTATATTCACATTGTTATGCAAGACTTCAAGAAATTTTACATCTTGTGAAACTAAAATTTAAGTAACAACTGCCCATTTTATCCTCTTTATCCCTTGACAAACACCCTTCCACTTTGGTTTTTATGAGTGTGACTACTTAAGATCGCTCATAAGTGGAATCATACCATATCCATCATTTTGTTACTGGATTATTTCAGGTAACATACTATTCTCAAAGTTTATCTTAAAATGTCACAAGATTTTCTATTTTAAGACTGAACAAAATTCTGTTGTGTGTGTGTTACCTTTTTAAATGTGTTTGTAAGTCAAGGGACATCTAAGTTTCTTCAGCCTTCTGGCTTTTGTGAATACTGGTACAATAAACATGGATGTTCAGCTATGTCTTTCAGATCCTGAGTTGTACAGTTAGGATATACTCATAAATGGATTGCTGTAGTTAATGACAGTTTATTTTTGTGACAGTCTCTTTCTGTCACCCAGGCTGGAGTGCTATGGTACAATACCAGCTCACTGCAACTTCTGCCTCCCTGGTTCAAAGGATTCCAGTGCCTCAGCCTTCTGAGTAGCTGGAATTACAGGCTCTCACCATTCTAACTAGCTAAGTTTTATATTTTTAGTTGAGACGCGGTTTCATCATTTTGGCCAGGCTGGTCTCAAAGTCTTGGTCTCAAGTGATGTGCCCAGCTTGGCCTCCAAAAGAGTTGGAATTACAGATGTGAGCCACTACACCCAGCCCATTTTATTTACAATTACTTGAGAAATCTTTATAAAATTTTAAAATAATGGCTGCATTCTTGTTTTCCACCAGCAGGCAACATGGGGATTATTGTTATTGCATAATCAACAGATTTGGTATTAAAAAATTGATAATGGCCATTCTGATTGGCATGAGGTGATTTTTTTACTGTAATTATCATGCATTTCTCTACAAATAGTATTTTAGTGTTCATTTTTTAATGAACATTTACTTCAATTATTTGTTCATTTCTAAATCAAGTTATTCAACTTTATTCTTTTTTTTTTTCTGAGACAGTATCTCACTCTGTCACCCAGGCTGGAGTGCAGTGGCATGATCTCAGCTCACTGTAACCTCCACCTCCTGCGTTTAAGCGATTCTCATGACTCAGTCTCCCGAGTAGCTGGAATTACAGGCAAGTACCACCATACCTAATTTTTGTATTTTTAGTAGAGACAGGGTTTCAACATGTTGACCAGGCTGGTCTCGAACTACTGACCTCATGATCCGCCCACCTCAGGGTCCCAAAGTGTTGGGATTACAGGTGTGAGCCACCGCACTGGCATTTGTTATGTATTCTGAATACAATCCTTATCACATGTGATTTGCAAATATTTTCACTCATTTTCTAGACATTGTCACTCTATTGAATGTGATTAATGTGCAGAGATTCTGAAGTATAATATTGTTCAATTTTTCTGTTTTGTTGCTCATGCATTTAATGTCACATCTAAGAAAATAATGCCATGACCAATGTCATGTATTTTTCTTATATACATTTCTAAGAAATTATTTTTATGTCTAAGTTTTTTTAAATGTTTTTTGTATGTGGTTCAAGAAGATTATTCAACTTAATTTGTCAGTGTTGATATCCAATTTTCAACATTACTTTTTGAAGAAATCTTTTCTCTGTTGTGTGCTCATGGCAACTTTGTGGAAGTTCATTTGATCATGTACAGAAGGGTTCATTTCTGGGTTTTCCTGTTCTTTTGTCTGTTTCTGTGTCAATACCACGTTTTTATTAGTGTACCTTTTATTGTTTTCAAATCAGAAAATATGCATTTTTCTTTTTAATGAATGTTTTGCTATAGTTTATAATCAAATTTAAAAATTTTAAACAATATTTCTATAGAAAATCTGTTCCATTAGAATATGTTTAGAGATTATATTTGTTTACACTGTATGTTGTATTGACATCTTTGAATATTTAATTTTTTTTGTTTTTGAGATGAAGTTTTGCTCTTGTGGTCCAGGGTGAAGTGCCATGGCATGATCTCGGCTCACTGCAACCTCTATCTCCTGGGTTCAAGCAATTCTCCTGCCCCAGCCTCCTGAGTAGCTGGGATTACAGGCATGCACCACCATGCCTGCCTAATTTTGTGTTTTTAGTACAGACAGGGTTTCTCCATGTTGGTCAGGGTGGTTTTGAACTCCCAACCTCAGGTGATGCACCTGCCTCACTCTCCCACGGTGCTGGGATTACAGGCATGAGCCACTGCGCCAGTCAAAAAATTAATTTTTTTGACCCTTGACCACGAATATGTTGAACTGTTTCATTTTCATATATTTTTAGATTTTCTAGTTCTAGTTTTGCTTTTAATTCCTAGGTTTATTCAGTTTTGGTCAGAAAACACAGTATATGATTTTGATCTTATTGAGAGGATTTTACTTTGTCACCCAGGCTGAAGTGCGGTGGCATAATTTTGGCTCACTGCAGTCTCATCCTCCTGAGTAGCTATGACTAAGGACATGCACTGCCACGTCCTGCTAATTTTTTGATTATTTGTAGGCACAGGACATCACTTTTTTGCCCAGGCTGGTCTCACATTTTGACCCCAGTGATCCTCCCACAATTAATCTCCCAAAGTGTTGGGATTAAGGCATGAGCCACTGCACCTAACTGGTACTCTTAAATTTAATATGGCTTGGTATGATTCATAATAGAATACACTAGATATAGATAAGAATATTTTGTAGGCTGGACACAGTGGCTTACACCTCTAATCCTAGCACTTTGGGAAGCCGAGGCTGGTGAATTGCCTGAGCTCAGGAGTTCAAGACCAGTCTGGAGAACATGGTAAAACCCTGTCTCTAGTTAAAAAAAAAAAAAAAAAAAACAATAATATATTAACTGGGCATGGCAGTGTGCACCTATAGTCCCAGCTACTTCGGAGGCTGCGATAGGAGAATTGCTAGAACCTGGGAGGCGGAGGTTGCAGTGAGCCAAGATCATGCCACTGGACTCCAGTCTGTGTGACAGAGTGAGACTCTGTCTCTAAACAAACAAAATTTGTATTCTCTTACTTTTGACCAGAAAGTTTTACTCAAATCTGCTAAGCCTAGTTAATCTGTAATGTGGTTTGGATGTCCATGTTCTCCAGACCTCATGCTGCAACGTAATCCTCAGTGCTGGATGTGGGACCTAATAGGGAGGTGTTTGGGTCATGGGGGCAAATTTTTCATGAATGGCTTGGGACCATCCGTCCCTTGGTAATCAGAAAGTTTACACTGAATTCAAATGAAAGCAGGTTCATTGAAAGAACCTAGGATCTTTACCTCACAATTGCTGTCTCTTACCATGTGACATGTCCGGTTACTCTTTGCCTTCCATCATGATTGTAAGCTTCCTGAGGCTCTCACCAGAAGCAGTTGCTGACATACACTTCTTGTACAGTGTACCAAACATTTCTTCTTTAAAAATTATCCTCTCGGCTGGACTTGGTGGCTCAGCCTGTAATCCAAGCACTTTGGAGGCCAAGGCAGGTGGATCACCTGAGGTTGGGAGTTCAAGACCAGCCTGACCAACATGGTGAAACGCCGTCTTTATTTAAAAAAATAGTAATTATCATCACGTATTCCTCTATGTGCAAAATAATACTGTATACAATGTTGTCTAAGTTTTGTTTCCTTAATGATTTTTGTTATCTGAACTTTCTATTATTGAAAATGAGGTCTTGATTTCTACAGTTACTATGTTGCTATGTATTTAACTTTTGTCAATATTTGTTTTACAGATTTTGGAGCCCTAATGTACATATATGTGCATACAGATAGACAAGTATAACAGTTATAGGTTCTTGATAAATTCACCCATTTTAGTATTATGTAATATCATTTTTCTCATGCTAGTATTCGACTTAAAGTGTGTTTAACGTAATTATGACTTTCTCACCCAACTGTGGTTACTATATGCAAAGAATATAGGTATTTTCATTTCTGATACTTTCAGCCTATGTGACTCAATGCTAATGAGTTTTTTGTTTTGTTTTTGAGATGCAGTCTTGCTTGCTCTGTCACCGAGGCTGGCTCACTGCAACCTGTATCCCAGGTTCAAGCAATTTTCCTGCCTCAGTTTCCCAAGTAGCTGGGATTACAGGCGTGTACCACACCTGGCTAACTTTTGCATTTTAGTTTTTTTTTTTTGTAAAGATAGGATTTTACCACTTGGCTGGTCTCAACCTTCCCAAAGTGCTGGGATTTTAAGTGTGAGCCACTGTGCCACTGTGCCAGCCCTAAAATGAGTCTCTTGAAGGCAGCATACTATAAGCTGTTTTTCTCAAGCCACCCAGGGATTTTCTTTCATTCATTCATTTAGATAGTTACACTGTCAGTCAAATGGAAATTGTTTTTAGTTAAAAAATCTACAAATTATGTTACACAGGGGCTGAATTTGTTTGGATTTCCACCAACGGTGTATGATTCCCCTTTCTCCACAACTTCAACATGTTATTAAACAGCCAATTTTTTTTTTTTTTGAGACGGAGTTTCACTCGTTACCCAGGCTGGAGTGCAATGGCGCAATCTCGGCTCACAGCAACCTCCGCCTCCTGGTAAACAGCCAATTTAACTGGTTTGAGATGGTATCACAATGTTATTTTGATTTACCTCTGAGGAACAGGGATGTTGAGAAACATTTTTGTATGTTTATTAGCAGCTTTTATGTCTTCCTTTGAGAAGTGTCTATATCATGTCTTTTTTGGTACATTATAGATTCTATTTTGTATGCAATTTGCACATATCTTATTCCATACTGTAGGTTGTTTACTTTGCCAATACTTTCTTTTGCTGTGCAGCTCTTTAGGTGTCAATTTCCATTTTTTTCCTGAGGCCAGTGTCTAGGAGAGTACTTTCTAGGTGTGCATCTACATTTTTTTATAGCATAAAGTTTCATGGTTAAGTCTTTTCAAAAAAATGGTAAGCTCTAGGATATATATACAGGACATACAGGTTTGTTACACAGGTTAAGTGTGTACCATGATGGTTTACCACACAAACAACCCATCACCTAGGTAACAAGCCCCGCATGCATTAGCTATTTATCCTGATACTCTCCCTACGCGGAAACAGGTTTTGGTGCTTGTTTCCGGTTGTCTTTTCCCCCCATCCCCTCCCCATTGTCTTTAATCTATCTTGAGATATGTATAATTTTTCTTTCCAGGTTCAAGTGATTCTCCTGCGTCAGCATCTAAAGTAGATGGGACTACAGGTACATGTCTCCACACCTTTTTTTTTTTTTTTTTAAGTAGAGATGGGGTTTCACCATGTTGGCCAGAAAGGTCTCTATCTCTTGACCTCGTGATCTGCCCACAGTGCGGGGATTACAGGCATGAGCCACCGCTCCTACCCAATGTATTTTTTATGTGGTGAAAGGAAGGGGTTCAATTTTCATCTTGTGCATATGACTAACGAGTTTTCCCAATACCTTTATTGAAAAGAGTTTATTTCCCCTTTATTTGTCGACTTTGTCAAAAACTAAGTTCATTGTAGAAGTGTAGCTTTAATTGAAGGCTCTCTTTTCTGTTCCATTGGTCTATGTGTGTACCAGAACCATGTTATATTAGTTACTGTAGGTTGTAGCACAACTTTAAGTCAGGTAATGTGAGCGTTTCCAGGTTATTCTTTTGTTTAAAGTTGCTTTTGCTATTATTTTCCCACATAAATCTTACAATAGTTTTCTCCAATTTACAACTGCATTAAGTTAATAAAAATAGCATTTATTCTGTAGGTTGCGTTAGGCAGCATGGACGTTTTAGATATATGGATTCTCGAAATCCATGAGCATGGAATGCTTTTCCACTTATATATGCTGTTTCTGATTTCCTTCACAGTGTTTTGGAGTTTTTTTTATAAAGAGAGTTTACCTCCTTATTTCTAGAAATATTTTTATTTGTGGCTATTTTAAGTAGAAATGTGCTGCAAATTCATAAATATTTTGAATCCTGTGAATTTGCTGAAGTCACTTTTCAGAGATACGAGTCTTTTAGTGAAACCTTTTGAAAGATTTTTTTCTTTAAGACTTGTGTGTTGGTGACATCTCCCAGGTAGACACATTATATCAGTGGAGATAATTTGACTTTCTCTTTTTGTATTTAGATGCCTTTTGTCTTGCTGAATTGCTCTGACTAGAACTTTCAGAACTGAGTGTTGAGTTGATTTTTTGTTTTCTCTGAGATGTAGTTTTGCTCTTGCTGCTCAGGCTGGAATGCAATGGTGCTATCTCGGATCACTGCAACCTCTGCCTCCCAGGTTCAAGCAATTCTCCTGCCTCAGCTGCCCGAGTAGCTGGGATAACAGGTGTGTGCCACCAAAACCAGCTAATTTTTTTGGTATTTTTAGTAGAGATAGGGTTTTGCTATGTTGGTCTCAGGTTGGTCTCAAACTCCTGGCCTCAAATGATCCACCCATCGTGGCCTCCCAAAGTGCTGGAACTACAGTCCTAGAGTGGATATTCTTGTCTAATTTCTATCCTTGTAAATAATACATCCAGCTTTTGCCTGTTCAGTACGATATTGGCTAAGGATCTGCCCATAGATGGCTCTTATTATTGTGAGCTATACTTCTTCAATGCCTACTTTCTTGAGAATATTTTTATGAACATTAAATTTTCTTGAATGATTTTCCACATCTTATGACAATCATGTGATTTAATGCTTTTAATTATCTTTACATTGTGAATCACAATAATTTCTATGACATGCTTGTATTTATGAAATAAAGCTTACATAATTGTGCCAAAATAACTTTTTGATTTGCTCATGAACTCAGCTTCCTAGTACTCTGTGGAAGATTTTTGTTTCAATGTCTACCAGGAATACTGGACTGTAGATATTTTTCTTGTGTCTTAAGTAGATTTTGATCCAGGGCTTTTTATGGTTGGTAGGTTTATTACTGATTCAACTTTATTTTTGCTTGGTTCAAGACTTCTGTTTCTTTCTGGTTCAATCTTGGAAGGTTGTGTGTATCCAGGAGTTTATTTTCTCTAAATTTTCTGGTTTGCATGTTTAATAGAAAATCACATCTAATCCCACACAAATATAAAATATCATCATAGTAGTCTCTGAGGATGTTTTGTATCAATGTGGGATTAGTTGTAATTTCATAACACTAACATTTAAATAGATGCAAAATTGATGAGGAACAGTGGATCAGGCCTGTAATTGCAGTACTTTTGGAGGCCAACACAGGCTGATCCCTTGAGGTCAGGAGTTTGAGACCAGCCTGGCCAACGTGGTGAAACCCCATCTCTAAAAAGTACAAAAATTAGCCTGGCTGGTGGCAGATACCTGTAATTCCAGCTCCTTGGGATGGTGAGGAGGAGAATCACTTGAACCCAGGAGGCGGAGGTTGCAGTGAGCTGGAGGTGCAGTGAGATCACACCACTGCACTCCAGCATAGGCAATAGAGTGATACTCTGTCTCAAATAAAAAAAAATAGATGCAGAATAAATGTTTGTCAAAATTTAACATAACCTCATAAATCTCTGAACAAAACAGGTATAGGACAAATGCATTTCAAGCCAGTATACACCACATATAGCAAAAAAAATGCATGGCTACCAACATTTTTTTTTTTTTTGAGATGGAGTCTTACTCTGTCGCTGGGCTGGAGTGCAGTGGCGCAATCTCGGCTCACTGCAACCTCCACCTGGGTTCAAGCGATTCTTCTGCCTCAGCCTCCCGAGTAGCTGGAACCACAGGCGTGTGCCACCACGCCCAGCTAATTGTATTTTTAGTAGAGACGGGGTTTCACCATGGCCAGGATGGTCTCGATCTCTTGACCTCGTGATCTGCCTGCTTTGGCCTTCCAAAGTGCTCAGATTACAGGCGTGAGCCATACCAACATATTAATATAGGAAATACTTTAAGCTTTTACTCTAAAGGCTAGAAGCAGCGCAACAAGAATGCCCACTTAAGTTTGTATTATTAAACATAGTAATAAATGTCCATGATAGAAAATTTAGAGAATAAAACCAGAGGCATCCAGCTTGGAAAAAAAGATTGTCCCTGTTTGCAGAAGACATACTCTTAGGTGTGGAAAACCCTAAGACCTCACTAAGAATTCTAGAACTCATAGTTTTATTAAACTTGCAGAATACAAAATCAACACATGAGAATCAGTAGCATTTCGATACACTAACAAACAATTAACTATCTCAAAATACAAAGCAATCCCGGCCAGGCACAGTGGTTCACGCCTATGATCCCAGAACTTTGAAAGGCTGAGGCAGGTGGGTCACAAGGTCAGGAGGTCAAGACCAGCCTGGGCAACATGGTGAAACTGTCTCTCTACTAAAAATACAAAAATGAGCTGGGTGTGGTGGCGCATGCCCGTAATCCCAGCTACTTGGAAGGCTGAGGCAGGAGAATCACTTGAACCCAGGAAGTAAAGGTTGCAGTGAATCGAGATCATGCCACTACACTCCAGCCTGGTGACAGAGTGACACTCCATGTAAAAAAAAAGCAATCTCATCTACAGTAACTAATAACTATACTTTGCAATAGTTAACCAAAAAGTTAAAACACATTACACTATAAAGAACCTTAAAGAAATTAAATATTACACAAAAAAATTGTATTCATTCATGAATTGGCATTAATATTGTTAAATATCTGGATTACACAAAATAATCTACAGATATAACACAACCTTTATCAAAATACCAGTGACATACTTAATAAAAAAATTAAAAATACATATCTAAAATTTATATGGTACCCCATAAAAGATCCTGTATGGACAAAGCAGTCAAGCAGGGGGTTAAAAAAAAAAAAGAGCTGAAGTTATTACCCTATCTGATTTGAAATGCACTACAAAGCTATAGTAACCAAAACAGTATGGTACTTGCATAAAAACAGACACATATGACAATAGAAGAGTAAAGAGAAAACAGATATCCATGTATTTATAGTTACTTTCTTAGGGAAAGGAGAGTATCTTCAGTAAAGGGTGTTGAGAAAATTACAGCCACAAGCACAGCAGTAAAATGGACCCTCCTCATTTCACACCATATCTAAAAATCCACTAGGAATAGTTTCAATACTTAAATGTCAGGGTGGAATCTCTGAAACTACTACTAAAAATATAAAGGCCCCATAACATCAGTCTAGGCGGTAACTTTTGATTTAACCTCAACATCCCAGGGAATCAAAGGAAAAATAAATGTCATATTACTTCAAATTATTAATAAAAACTGCTGCAAAAAATCTGATACAACAGATAGGACAAGAAAACTAAAATATGGGACAAAATATTTGCAAACCATACATGTGACAAAACGTTCATTTAAAAAAAAAAAAAAGAAAAAGAAACTTGGCCAGGAGTGGTGGCTCATGCTATAATCCCAGCACTTTGGGAGGCCAAGAGTTCGAGACCAGACTGGCCAACATAGTGAAACTCCTCTACTGAAAATACAAAAATTAGCCGGGCACGGTTGCAATGCCTGTATTCCCAGGTACTTGGGAGGCTGAGGCAAGCTGCAGTGAGCCAAGATCACACCACTGCACTCCAGTCTGGGCAAGAGAGGGAGACTCTGTCTCAAAACGTGTGTAAGTCAAATGACGATACAATAAAAAACAACTATTAAAAATGAGTAAAAGGTTTATTTTATTTTTGAGACTGAGTCTTGCTCTGTCACCCAGGCTAGAGTGCAGTGGAGCGATATCGGCTCACTACAACAGTAGCCATAACACAGAAAAAAAGGGCTGTGATTGTTGGAATACATATAATAAGAGAAACAAAAGTGAAAATAATTAGAAAATAAAATAACCAGGATTCCTCTTTAAATTCAGCAGGACTGAGCTCTGCCACCTGGAAATAATGTACTCTCCACATGAAGAATCAATGTTACTGTTTTACCACTGATCTATTTCATTTCTGACTTGAATTTACAAACTAACTTCAGGAAGAACAGTTATATCTTACTATGGAACATAAGCACTGTCATGTTTGTCTGCTATGTTTGTATATAAAAGTATCTGCATGACTTATGATGCCTCCATAGTACTTACCTGACTCAACAGACTGGTGCAATAAATAAATTGATTTCAATTATGAAAAGTGAAATAAACAGTAACTTTTAAAAAGTAGGGTTACATAGGGTTCTCCAATTTAAAAAATGAGAGAATGTTTTAACCAAATAAAACTTAATACACTAATGGTAAAATTACATCTAAAAATTACTTTTTGTACACTACTAAATTTTATAAAAATCAGTTATAATCCCTCACCAACTCACATAATACTTCATAAACTGTTAAAAAGAAATTGTAAGAATAAAGAAATACACAGCTATACCAAGAGTACCAGGCAAGTAAAAACAGAACATTTGCATGGGGAGATTCTGAACTATAAGCCATAATATTTTACCGTAATGAATTCAACACAAAGCAGACAGTATAGATTTGTTTTTAGCATTTGAGGTTTTTTGTTTCCTAGTAGTCACCTTATTTAAATTATTTTTGTGTTGTAATATTGCTCTTTTCTTCTGAAAATCGGTACGAATACACAAGTATACTTTACAATTTTCCTACAGCTAAGGGTTATCTTTCAAGCAATATATATGTATATTTACCTCTTTGTAAATCAAAACTAAAAGTCCTTATATATTTGCAGGCAAAGAGGCCACATGTTTAAAAAAATTGTTGGCCAGGCGCGGTGGCTCAAGCCTATAGTCCCAGCACTTTGGGAAGCCAAGGCGAATGGATCACAAGGTCAAGAGATCGAGACCATCCTGGTCAACATGGTGAAACCCCGTCTCTACTAAAAATACAAAAGATTAGCTGGGCATGGTGGTGCGTGCCTGTAATCCCAGCTACTTAGGAGGCTGAGGCAGGAGAATTGCCTGAACCCAGAAGGCAGAGGTTGCGGTGAGCCGAGATCGTGCCATTGCACTCCAGCCTGGGTAACAAGAGCGAAACTCGGTCTCAAAAAAAAAAAAGAAGAAAAAATTGTTATTTTTCTTTTAAGTATTCAGGACTCAGAAATGTATTTTATTTATACTTTTATAATTTTTATTATGACCCTAAAGATAATCCTGTAGGCAGTAACAATTTAGTTATACATTTAAAAATGACTAAAAGTATAGAGTTGAATAGTTCATAATACAAAGGATAAATGTTAGTAATGGATATTTCATTTACCCTGATGTAATTATTGCATATTGCCTGTATCAAAACATGCCATATATGGCATAAATGTAAAAACACACTGTGTACTCATGAAAAATAATATATTGAAACAAAAAAATAAAAAATGTAAAACCTATGAGAATATTCTTTAACTTATTTGCAGTTTAAAGCCACTGGCAAAAAAAGATTACTAAAGATATTAGTCCACTATGTAACCAAATAGTTTATTGCTATCATCACCTTTTACCTACACAATTAAGTGGGATAGGTGAACGTTTGTGACATAATTCTTTATTGAATGCACAATAGTCTTAAAGTTAAAATGTTTAAAAATCAAAGTTCATACATAATCTAAAATTCTGAAATGTACTGAATTATAGAAAAGTAAAATTAGTAAAATGATATACTAATATTTAGAAATTAAGAATTTTTCACTATTAATGCAGAATATTACTCTGAACACCTACCTCATGCATCGCTCAATATTATCAGTTAACCACAAGAGCCTCTTCACTTAGATTTCATCATACGTCTTTCACTTTAATGTTCTTACTCTTCCACAGAAAAGGTAATAAATGCCCACCTAAAAAAAAAAACCTCTCATATCTTTGATACAGCAACAGTTGATCACATTCTTTCACATGTGAATAGAAATAAAAACATGAATTTGAGAGTTGAATTACATCATTATTCACTTTTCAAAAAACCTGTTATTTCTTTGAAATAAGAGTGTACTTTGAATGTAAATACACCTCTGCAAAAAAAATTTTCACTTCTATTAATCTACCAACTTTGATTTTGGATAATTTTCTTTACTCAGCACTCTTTGTGTAATTTCTGAAGTGTCAGTATCTTAGATATCTGACACTTGAAATGTGAATTCTCCGATATTTACATAAACTAAATTTTGCAGCTTTTTTCCCATATTTACTGTATTTGCAATAAAAAAATATTTTCACATAATCCCTCTGGTGTTTTCTAAGCTGTACTTCTTGAAAAAGATTTTTTCAAAATTCATTACAGTCATAGGGTTTTTCTTAAATATAAATTTCCTGGTACTGAACAAAGTTTGAACCACTGCTTTAGGGTGTTTCTCTAGTACACAATGTTTACAGTAAGGTCTGTGATATATATAAAGTTACTACAAACCTCTATTTTTAATGTTTCTCTTCAAAACAGTCTGCTTCTATAGGCTTGTATTTTCTGAAAGATCTTTTATCAGTAATTGCATTGATAATGCTTTTAGTAACTACCAACACTCTGATGTTAAGATGTCAGCAGATATTAATGACTTTTCCACATTCTTTGTATTTATACAATTTTTCTCAAGTATAAATGCTTTCCTGTGCAATAAGGTGCGAGAATTAAATGTTTGCCACGTTCGTCACACTTCTAGTAGTCTTCTCCAGTATGAATTATCTTACCTACAATCAAGTGTGACAACCACTTAAAGGCTTTGTCACAGTCTTCACATTTCTAGGATTTCTCAGCAGTATGATTTCTTTTATGTCTAGAAAAGTTTGAGGTGTTGTCAAAAGCACTGTCACATCTTTTAGGTCTGTAGTGTTTCTCTGCAGTATGAATTTTCTTATGACGAGTAAGGTTTGAGGATCTGTTGAAAGCTTTGCCACATTCTTCACATTTGTAGGGTCTTTCTCCAGTATGAATTCTCTTATGTTTAGTAAGAGTTGAGGACCAGTTAAAAGCTCTGCCACATTCGTCACATTTGTAGGGTTTTTCTCCAGTATGTACTCTCTTATGTTCAGTAAGAGTTGAGAATGCCCTAAAGGCACTGCCACATTCTTCACATTTGTAAGGTTTTGCTCCAGTATGAATTATCTTATGTTTAGTAAGGGTTGAGAATACACTAAAGGCTTTGCCACATTCTTCACATTTGTATGGTTTTTCTTTAGTATAAATCCTCTTATGTTTAGTAAGAGTTGTGGACCGTTTAAAGGCTTTACCACATTCTTCACATTTGTATGGTTTCTCTCCAGTATGAACTATCTTATGTCTAGTAAGTGTTGAAGACTGGTTAAAAGCTTTGCCACATTCTTCACATTTGTATGGTTTCTCTCCAGTATGAATTCTTTTATGTTTTGTAAGAGTTGAGGACCAGTTAAAGGCTTTACCACATTCATTGCATTTGTAGGGTTTCTCTCCAGTATGAATAATCTTATGTTTCGTAAGGGTTGAGAACAGACTAAAGTCTTTGCCACATTCATCACATTTGTAGGGTTTTGTTCCTGTATGAATTATCTTATGTTTAGTAAGGACTGAAAATACACTAAAGACTTGATCACATTCTTCACACTTGTAAGGTTTCTCTTCAGTATGAATTTTTTTATGTTTAGTAAGAGTCAAGAACCGGTTAAAAGCTTTGCCACATTCTTCACATTTGTAGGGATTCACTTCTGTATGAATTATCTTATGTTTAGTAAGATTTGACGACTGGTTAAAGGTTTTGCCACCAGTCTTACATTTATAGAAATTCACTCTAGTAGCAATTTTTTTATGCTGAATTAGTTGTGACGATATGCAACATGATGTGCCACATTCTTTACAACATATGAAAGGTTTCTTTCCAGTATGTCTTCTCTTATGTCTGCTTGAATTTGGGAATTTATGAAAGAATTTCACATAATTATCACATTGAAATATTTTGCTCTGGGAAGTTGTCAAACATTGGTTAAGTCCATTATAACCTCTTTTGTGCACCTTATGCTCATCCACATTTTTGCAGCCTTTTCTTAATTGTAAATTCTCATGTCCACATTTTCCATAACTTCTCAGTATCGCTTTTTGTAAAGACTCTTTTATGCCCTGCTTTGGCCAAAGGTCTTGAGAACACACAACTGAAAGAAATAAAAATAACAATTACTTCACTTACTAGACTCAGATGAATAATCTTTACAAATCTAACCTATACAAATATACAAACTACATGAGCAAGATGGCACAGCGAAATACCAGTCCCTAATTCCTTCACAGACATATCAATGTAATAAAAACATATTGACAGAGATAACATTTGTGGAAAATGTATAAGTGAGTTAAGTGTGTGCGGTGCTCCAGGTGAGCACAATGCAAAGAGCCACATAGAAGGAAAAGAGCTACATAGAAGGGAAAGAAAAGACTGTGGCATTTACCCAGCACAGCACTTCCTGCTCCCCAATATCACATAGTGCCTTTGGAAGTAAACTGCCAACTCGTTTCTTTCTGAAAAGAAAAACAAATAGTGGCACACATACATTTATTTCTGATTTCTAGGGGCCGTTACAGACACTGGTTTCTGTCTCTCGTGACATAAAATGCTAAAAGAAATGGTGATACACTATGGAAAGACAGTTTGAGTCAGCTGATACCAAAGATAATTGTTGCAGCAGTAGAGAAATTGCAGTACCACAGACAGGGAACAGGCGTAGCAAGTGATAACTGACTACTAAGAAGAAACATGAACCAACTCTTTTAACTAAAAAAACTCAAAAATTTTCAGAAAAGAGACAGTTTAAGAACATGTTTGAGGCACTAACACAATCTCTAGCCAAGAGAGTTGGTTTCAGACTATGCCAAGACAAAGCTACATCATGAAGACTGTGATGGGTAGCTTGCTTTTAATGTCTAAATCTCAATCAAAAATTATAATGCAAGGCTGGGCATGGTGGCTCATACCTCTAATCCCAGCACTTTGGGAAGCCAAGGTGGGTGGATCACTTGAGGTCAGGAGTTTGAGACCACCCTGGCCAACATGGTGAAACTCCATCTTTTTAAAAATAAATTATAATGCATACAAAATATTACGGCAACATGGCCTCATCAAAAAATTTTAATTTTCTGAAAACTATTAAATAATGAAGGTGTAAAATTGTAAAAATTTAAAATAAATTGAATAATGAGTTAAATAGGAACACAGACACCTACTGAAAATCAGAAAAATATCAGAAACAGGAATTGTGAAGGTAAAATTACAAAAAAAATAGCTAAAAAGGTTTAAAAGGAAAACATGATGTAAAATTGAACATGGTATACAAACAAACTAGGATACACATGAAGATATTCATAGCACACATATATAAGCATAATTTCAACAGTCACAGACAAGAAGAGAACCTTGGGAGCTACAAGATGAAAGTGATGTGTCATTTACAAGAAGAGTCTTATGAGAAAACTATGAGTGAATATATTTTTGCAGGCCAGAAAAAAACTATGTGATATAGTCTAAGTCCTATAAATAAATAAATAAATAAATAAATAAATAAATAAATAAGAATAGCTGTCAAGTGAGAATAGTATCATCAGCAAAACTTTCCTACCAGATAAAAAGGAAAAGATCTTCCAAAATAACCAAATCCTGAAAAAGTATATTGGCACTGCATATGCCCTACATATCAAAGTTGATGAAAGGAGTTATTTCCACTGAAAATTACATGATGCAAGAAAACAACACCTAATCGTATGAAAATACATAACTTTCTGGGAAAGATATGCACATATCATAATGGTGCAGTAAACATTTTTAATTATTTTCTAAAATTTGCACGATGAAAGCATAGAAATTATTATAAACTATTAATGGATATATAACATAAAAAGATATAATTAGTACCATCAATAACAATGTTGAGGGCACATGAAATGAGGAAAGAACTTTGTATGCGGCCAGGCATGGTGGCTCACACCTGTAATACTAGCACTTTGGGAGGCTTAGGCAGGCAGATTACAAAGTCAGGAGTTCGAGACCAGCCTGGCCAACATGGTGAAACCCTGGTTCTACCAAAAATCTATAAAAATTAGCTGGGCATGGTGGCACACACCTGTAGTCCCAGCTACTCAGGAGGCTGAGGCAGAAGAATCACTTGAACCCAGGAGACAGAAGTTGTGCTGAGCCAAGACCACCCCACTGTACTCTAGCCTGGGCTAACAGAGCAAGATTGGGTCTTAAAAAAATAAATTTTATATGTAACTGAGGTTAATTTTTTTAACCAATTTAAACTATATTGTTGTATCTTGTAGAGGTTTTATGTCATCCCTAAGGTACCCCCAAAAAATATACACAAGAAAGAAAAGTATATTGATACAAAAATCAAAAAGACACAAAGACAATGAGGGACAAAGATACAAAAATCAAACAACACTAGTAAGACTTTCTCCTTCAGAAAATTATTTGAAAAAATATATGTATATATGTATGTGTGTGTATATATATACTTAACTTTCCAATCAGGAGATACACATTCAATAAAGGGATGTATTTTAAAAAACTGAAAAGATCCAACTTGCCTTTCTACAAGAGTCAGTAGAGATCTAATAATAAAAAAGGACTGAAAAATGGCAAGATGGAAGTAAACATTCCAAGAAAATAATAACAATGAGAGCATTATAGGTCAAAATAATATTACACAAGCCACATCCTAAGTCAAAAACTGTCATATTTTATAAAATGTTCTTTAAATCAAAACTCCAAAGAGACAAATAAGGACATTAAACAGTAATAAGTTCATGGGAACCTATGACAAATTTCTGTGTGTGTGTGTCTGTGTGTGTGTGTGTGTGTGTGTGTGTGTGTGTCTGTGTCTGTCTGTCTCACATCAGGGTTCCAAATATATAAAGCAAATATCAACAGATTTGAAGAAACACATAGAGAGAAATATAATTATAGTAGAATACTTTAATGTCCACTTTCTATAAAAATAAGGCAGAATATTAGTAAGGAAACAGTATAAAACAATATTCCTAACAGAACTAACACAGAACTCTATTTTCTGATACCCTATCAACAGCTCATACAACTTTCTTCTTGATAAACCGCCAAATAAGTCAAAAAAGTCTTAAAAAGTATTTTAGAACTGAAATTTTATGGGTTACTTTCCATGACTAAAATGGAATGAGACTATGAAACAGTAATACAAAACAAGTTTACAAATATATAGAAATTAAACCGCACACTCTTTAGCAAGCTCTTGTTCAAAAGCTGCAATTAATATTGTGAAGATGTCTATACTGCTTAATATTATCTACAAGATTTAATGCAATGTTTTTCCAATTTCTCAGTGCATTTTTGAAGACATAAAAACAGCAACCCCTAAAGTATATGGAATCTCAAGAGACAATACAGTAATACCTAACAATCTTCAAGAAAAGCATTTGGAGGCATTTAAAATCAAAACATATGTTCTGACTTTAAATGCCTCCAAAATTACAAAGCTAAAGAATTAAAACAATTTGCTACAAAATATAAAGGTATAAAAAGTAGACTAATAAAATAGAATGCAGCACATATATATACTTTCACATATATGGTCATTTCATACCGATAATTATTACAGCATTGCAACTAAAAAAAAACAGGTAAAAGCAATGCAAATTTGTGTCACCAAATCATTCAGTAGATATGATTAAAATATAAAAATACTTTGCCAGGTACTGTGGCTCATACCTGTAATCCCAGCACTTTGGGAGGCCAAGGAGAGCGGATCACATGAGGTCAGGTGTTTGAGACCAACATGGTGAAACACTGACTCTACTAAAAATACAAAAATTAGCCAAGCATAGTGGCTCTCGCCTATAAACCTAGCAACTCAAAAGGCTGAGGCAGTAGAATCACTTGAACTTCAGTGTGCAGAGGTTGCAGTGACCAAGATCATGCCAGTATACTCCAACCTGGGTGAAAGACAATCTGTCGCAAAACAAACAAACAAACAAACAAAACTGGCAAGTGGACTGTCACTCAGTTTTCAAAAAGCAGAAAATACTCTAACAACTATAAAGATAAATCTTAATGACATTATACAAAATAAAATGAGCCAGCCACAAAAAGGCAGAGATTGTATGAGATTTTTGAAGCAGTTACACTCCTGGGGGAGGAAAAACTGGTGTTTGAAAAGTGCCATGAAAGGGGAAAAATTGGTAGCTGTTTAATATGTGTTGAGATTTAGCTTTGCAAGATAAAAACATTCTCGTAAAATGTTGCATAATGTAATTATTATGACTAAACTGAATAAGAATATTGCAAATTTTGTGGGGTGTGTGTGTGTGTTTGTTTTAAATTTTGAGACAGAGTCTTGCC
The DNA here is from genome assembly GCA_028533165.1 of Leontopithecus rosalia. Lineage (NCBI taxonomy): Eukaryota > Metazoa > Chordata > Mammalia > Primates > Cebidae > Leontopithecus > Leontopithecus rosalia. The sequence continues at coordinate 186,846,863 of CM052649.1, forward strand.
CTTTCACTCAAGCTGGAGTGCAGTGGTACCACCTCAGCTCACTGCAACATCTACATCCTGGGCTCAAGCAATTCTCATGTCTCAGCCCCCAGAGAAACTACGATTACAGGCATTTACCACTGCAACTGGCTAATGTTTTATATTTTTAGCAGAGACAGGGTTTCACCATGTTGGACAGGCTGGTCTCAAACTCCTGACCTCATGTAATCTACCTGCCTTGACCTCCCAAAGTGCTGGGATTACAGGCATGAGCCACCATGCCCGGACTGTTATTTGTTTTTGACAAGTAAAATTAAACAGTAATACTAAAAGGAAAACAGCTATAAAAGTTTTCAAATTATCTTTAAATCCAAAAGCATTTCTCTCACACAAAAATAATACAGATTCACCAATAAACAGATGTAGAAATTAGAAAAATTTTATGACTACTCACTTAGAATTAAATCTACACAACAAACATACAAGTCATTAAAACATATGGCAAAATTTTACAGGAAAACAAACAGATAATACTGGAAACAGACATATGGCTGATTTATATTTCATTTTTCTCCACACTGTCTTAAATTGCAGAGTTAAATATTTTAATACACCATTATAATATAGACTAAAAAATTACAAAACAATTAACTGGTGTGACATGGCACACCCTAAAATATGTAACACAAAAATATAACGTTGCAAAACAAAATTAAAACATGGAATAGAAAACTGACTGTATATAATCAAGTAAATCAATACATTCATGAAGGGAATTTTAGAAGAAGAATAAATGAAAAAAGTAACACAGAGATTATGTGAAGATAAAAAAGGCTGTTAGTTTCTCAAATTTTGATGTAATAAAAAATATTCTGGCCTGGCGTGGTGGTTCACACTGTAATCCCAACACTTTGGGACGCCAAGGTGGGCGGATCACTTGAGGTCAGGAGTTGAAAACCAGCCTGGCCAACATGGTGAAACCCTGTCTCTACTAAAAATACAAAAATTAGTCAGGCATGGTGGTGCATACCTGTAATCCCAGCTACTCGGGAGGCTGAGGCAGAAGAATCACTTGAACTCAGGAGGTGGAGGTTGCAGTGAGTGGAGATCATGCCAGTGTACTCCCATCTGGGTGACAGAGCAAGACCCCATCTCAAAAAAAAAAAATATATATATATATATATATATACCAATTATATTTGATTTGAAATTATTTTACTTTAAAAACAAGATAAAAATATTTTCCAATATAGTAGTTGAAGGTATCCAGCACAACCAGTACAGTCCTACAAAAAAATGCTACGTGATGTCCATGCACAGTAGATTGTGCCTATAATTCTACAGCTTTAAGAGGCCAAGGGAGTCAGATCACTTGAGACCAGAAATTCAAGATTAGCCTGAGCACCACAGTGAGACTCTGCATATTTTTTTTAAAAAAGTCCGGATGGGGTGGCTGACACCTGTAATTCCAGTACTTTGGGAGGCCAAGGCAGGTGGATCCTGAGGTCAGGAGATTGAGACCATCATGGCCAACATGGCCCTGTCTCTACAAAAAAAAAAAAATTCGCCAGGCTTGGTAGCATGTGCCTATAGTCCCAGCTACTCAGGAGGCTGGCAGGAGAATCGCTTGAACCCAGGAGGCGGAGGTTGCAGTGAGCCGAGATCGCACCACTGCACTTGGGTGAAAGAGCGAGATTGTCTCACAAAGGAAAAGAAAAAAAAATCTGAAATGAGTCCAATATTTTAAAAGAAAAAAAATGCTGGACAGCATCATAAAACCATCGCTATTAAATATATTAAGTATAAAGCTCTCTATTCAATGTAAATATAAAAATACACATAGAATTCTTTATTATCATAGTGATGGTGCAAAAAACCCTTCAAGTTTTATGGAATATGAAAAACAAAATATAAAATCTGCATAAATCTGTTAATAGATACATAATATTATTATTTTGAGATGGAGTTTTGCTCTTGTTTCCCAGGTTGGAGTGCAATGGTGGCATCTAGGCTCACCACAAACTCTGCCTTCCGGGTTCAAGCGATTCTCCTGCCTCAACCACCTGAGTAGCTGGGATTACCGGCATCCTACTACCATGCCCAGCTAATTTTGTATTTTTAGTAGAGATGGGGTTTCTCCATGTTGGTCAGTCTGGTCTTGAACTCCCAACTTCAGGTGATCCACCCACCTCGGCTTCCCAAAGTTCTGGGATTACAGGCATGAGCCACCATGTCTGGCCAAAATAATGTAATTTTTAATATTAATAGCAAACTGGAAAATGCTGAGGTATAGTTTTTGTATTCAATTTGTTGATATGACATTAAAATATATTTTTTCACTTTAAGATGTGGTATGTTATCTCCATTTTTCAAGATGATTACAAAGATATTTATAGAAAGTTTGCAAAACATAGTAAGAAAATTAAAGCATGTCACTAAAAAATTAAAACAAAACTTAGGGTAGTAGAGCAGGAAATGAGGAAAACATATCTACAGGGAAAATGTGGCATATATACACCATGGAATACTACGCAGCCATAAAAAGCGCTGAGTTTGTGTCCTTTGTAGGGACATGGATGAACCTGGAAACCATCATTCTCAGCAAACTGACACAAGAACAGAAAATCAAACACCACATGTTCTCACTCATAGGTGGGTGTTGAACAATGAGAACACATGGACACAGGGAAGATAGCATCACACACGGGGGTCTGTTGTGGGGAAAAAGGGGAGGGACAGTGGGGCTGGGGAGTTGGGGAGAGATAGCATGGGGAGAAATGCCAGATATAGGTGATGGGGAGGAAGGCAGCAAATCACACTGCCACATGTGTACCTATGCAACAATCTTGCATGTTCTTCACATGTACCCCCAAACCTAAAATGCAATAAAAAAAAGAAACATATAAAACAGTAACAATAAAAAGTAATAGTAACTTCATTTAAGTAATTTTTACAAATTAATTAAACTACTTGATTAAAAAAATGTAATCGCAGGACTTTGGGAGGCCAACATGGACTATCATTTGATCCCAGGAGTTTGAGACAAGCCTGGGTAACATGGCAGAGCCCTGTCTCTACAAATAACACCAAGAAATAATAGGCACAGTGGCTCACACCTGTAATTCCAGCACTTTGGGAGGCCGAGCAGGCGGATCACTTGAGGTCAGGAGTTCAACAGGCAGCCTGGCCAACACGGTGAAATCCCGTCTCTACTAAAAATATAAAAATTAGCCAGACGCAGTGGCACATGCCTGTAATCCCAGCTACTCGGGAGGCTGAGACAGGAGAATCACTTGAACCTGGGAGGCAGAGGTTGCAGTGAGGCCATATCACTCCAGCCTGGGTGACAGAGCAAGACTCCATCTCAGGAAAAACAAAAACAAAACACAAACTAACTGGGTGTGATGGTACATACTTGGAATGGTGGGTTGAAATGACAGAATCATCTGAAATGATAGACAAAAATGATAGTTATCTGAGTTTGGAAGGTTGGGGCTCAAGTGAGCCATGATCACACTACTGCAAACCAGTGTAGTTGACAGAAGTGACCCTGTCTCGAAAATAAATACACAAAATAATTATAAAAAGCAAAAGAAATAGAACGCCAGAGTGGCTTAAGAAAAAAGCATAAAATACGCTGCCTACAACAGACTCATTTTAGCACTGAGTCAAATAGGCTGAAAGTAACAGACTGAAAAAAATCCACATTCCATAAAAATAGTAACCACAATTGGGTAAGGCAGTCATAATCATATTATCACAATATGCTTTAAGTCAAGTATTAGCAGCCAGGCACAGTGGCTTACGCCTGTAATCCCAGCACTTTGGGAGGCCGAGGTGGGCAGACCAGCCTGGCCAACATGGTTAAACCCCATCTCTACAGAAGTACAAATATTAGCCAGGCATGATGGCAGGTGCCTGTAATCACAGCTACTCAGGAGGTTGAGGTGGAATAATCACTTGAACCTGGGAGGCAAAGGTTGCAGTGAGCCAAGATAATGCCATTGCACTCCAGCCTGGGCAAGAGAATGAGACTTCGTCTGGGGCAGGGCAGGGGGATGTTTTAGCATAAGACAAAGACTGATATTATAGAGTGGTAAATAGGTCAATTTTCCAGGAATCCTGAACTATTATATCTATCTGTCTATCTGTCTCTCTGCATAGGTATATATATCGTCAGGGCTCCAATACATATAAAGTAATTACTGACAAAAGTAAAGCAGAAAATACATAGCAACATAATAATTGTAGACATCAAGACCCCATTTTCAATAATAGAAAATACACATAAATGAATAAGAAAAAGAAAAAACACTGAACACCACAGATGGTAGCTGATGCCCATAATCTCAGCACTTTGGGAGGCCAAGGCAGGTGGATCACCTTAGGTCAGGAATTTGAGACCAGCCTGACCAACATGGCAAAACTCTGTCTCTACTAAAAATACAAAAATGAGTTGGGTGTAGTGGTCGGTGCAGGTAATCTTAACTACTGAGGAGGCTGAGGCAGGAGAATTGCTTGAACCTGGGAGTAGAGAGGGTGCAGGAATTTGAGATCATGTCATTGCACTCCAGCCTCGGTGACAGAACATGACACCATCGCAAAAAAAAAAAAAAAAAAAAGAAAGAAAGAAAAAGAAAACGTAGACATTATAGGCTGTATAATTATTTTGCATATAAAGGAATACCTGAGGGGTAATTTATAAAGTAAAAAAGGTTTATTTGGCCCACACTTTGGCAGACTGTACAAGAAGTGTGTGCCGGCACCAGCTTCTGGTGAGGGTCTCAGGAAGCTTACAATTACAATGAAAGGCAAAGAGTAACTGGACATATCACTTGGTAAAAGACAGGACAAGTGTGAGGTGAAGGAGCCAGGTTCTTTTAATTAATCAGCTTTTATTTGAATTAATAAAGTGTAAGCTTTTTGGTTACCAAGAGGATGGTGCCAAGCCATTCATGAGGAATTTTCCCCCATGACACAAACACCTCCCATCGGTTCCCACACTGAACAATGAGAATTACATTGTGGCATGTGGTTTGGAGAACATGGACGTTCAAACCATGTTATAGAAAAACTAGGCTTAACAGACACATAGAAAACTTTCCAGTCAAAAGCAAGAGATTACCCAATATTTTTATTTATACCTGGTTTATCTGTTAGGACACATATCAACTCATTAAATTTAAAGATACCAGCTGGGTGCAGTGGCTTATGCCTGTAATCCCAAAACTTTGGTAGACCAAGGTAAAAGGCTCATGTGGGGCCAAAAGTTTGAGATCAACTGGGGTCAACCTACTGAGACCCTGTCCCTACAAATAATACAAAAAATTAACCAAACATCGTAGCATGTCTGCAGTCCCAACTACTGAAAACCCTGAGGTAACAGGATCACTTGAGCCAAGAAGGCCGAGGCTACAGCCAGTGAACACCATGCGACCACACTCCAGCCGGGATGACAGACTAAGATCCTGTCTCAAAACAAGTACTGAGAGGACCAAAATTATACACTGTATCTTTTCTGACCAAAAAATGAATGAAACTAGGAATTAAAACCAAAAGCAAAACTGGCAAATCTTAAAATACATGAAAATCAAACACATTCTTCAACATATTTCTGCTCAGGGGTCAAAATACTAAATTTTTTGAAAATGTCAGCTGGGCACAGTGGCTCACATCTGTAATCCCCAGCACTTTAGGAGGTCGAGGTGGGTGGATCATTTGAGGTCAGGAGTTTGAGACCAGCCTGGCCAACATGGTGAGACCCAGTCTCTACTAAAAGAATACAAAAATCAGCCAGGCATGGTGGTGTGGACCTGTAATCCCAGTTAAGTGGGAGGCTGAGGCAGGAGAATTGCTTGAACCTGAGAGGCAGAGGCTGCAGTGAGTCGAAATTAAACCACTACACTCCAGCCTGGACATACAAATTCAATACAATTTCTACAAAAATCCCAATAGCACAGATTTGACAGAAATACTGTTAAACTTTGATTATGAACTACAGTCAAACACCCATGAGAAAGAACAAATAGGCATTATACTTTCTGATTTCAAAACATACTAAAAGATACAACAGAAACAGCATGGTACTGACACAAAAACAGATAAACAGATGAAAATATAGAACAGAGAACTCAGAAATGAACCCTTCTGTATATGATCAAATGATCTTCCACAAAGTTGTCGTGAGCACAATAGAGAAAAGATATTCTTTTCAAAAATTAATGTTGAAAACTGGATATCATCACTGATAAAGTTGGATTATTTCCTTGAACCATATATAAAAAATATTTTAAATAAGATATTTAGAAAATTGGCCAGGCGCAGTGCTCACGCCTGTAATCCCAGGACTTTAGGAGGCCAAGGCAGGAGGATCATGAAGTCAGCAGTTTGAGACCAGCCTGGCCAACATGGTGAAACCCTGTCTTCCACTAAAAATACAAAAATTAGCTGGACATGGTCACATGTGCCTATAATCCTAGCTACTCAGGAGGCTAAGGCAGGAGAATTGCTTGAACCCAGGAGAGGGAGGTTGCAGTGAGCCGAACTCATGCTACTGCACTCCAACCAGGGCAACAAAGCAAGATTCCATCTGAGAAAACAAAACAAAAAAAAGATACTTAGAAATAAAAAACAAAGAAAAATGAAACCATAAAACAAAACTCTTAGAAAAAAACATAGAGGAAAGACGTGACATTGGTCCTGACACCATTTTCTTAGATATGACATTAAATGCATAAGCAACAAAGTAAAGAATACATTTATGCTATATTTCAAAATGTTTGCACATCAAAGAAAACACTGAATAATGATGAGGAGAGAGAAGATGGTGCTATAGTACCAACTCAGGATTGCAGTTCCCAGTGAATCCGCAGATGGTGAGTGGACACCGCATTTCCAGACAGATCTTTATTGCCCACAGACCAGGAGATTCCCAGGTGTAGGAGCCGCACGGGCTGCCAGCACGGCTGTTTGGGCCGTGGCCGCAGCGCAGCAGCACTCCGTAGAAAATACACTGGTTTGGTTGCCCTGTTAAACCGGCAATTGGAGACTTCGGAAGGCAGACTGGCACATTCATCTGATTAAATGGGACTTAAACAGAAAGCCAGGCCAGGAGATTCCCGGGCAGCAACGTGATTCCAGCCAGAGCACTGGGTCGCTGCACAGGAAATCACAGATCCCAGTGCCCTTTCAGCAGGCAACTGGAACACCTGGGAGAGAGTCAACCGTTCAACTTAAAAAAAAAAAAAAAAAAAAAAGGGCTCTGAGGCAGGGAGCCAGGGGATCAGGCTCAGTGGGTCCCACCCCCACAAAAACAAACAAAACAGCAAGTGGAAACGCTCGGGGTTGAGTTTCACAGCAAGCACAGCTGAACCCAGGACGGTGCAGCTCAGAGGGGGAGGGGTGTCCGCCGTTGCCGAGGCAACCCGCCATAACAGAGAGAGTCCGCCACTACAGAGGCGGGGAATCATCACCACAGCAGCTCTAACCACACCCATATAAACAGGACTACAGGGAATTACACACAGCAGCAGGGAGTAGCCCACGGCAGTTCAGCATAGCCACTACAGGCAAGCAGTGATTTGACTGCCTCCTTGCTGGGCAGGACAGTGCAACGGATATTCATAAAGCCCTAACTCCCTGGGACAGAGCACCTGAGGAAAAAAAAGGGGCTTTATGAATTCTGCTGCAGCAGACTTAAACGCACCTGCCTAGCAGCCCTGAATGAACAACGGAGCTCACAGCTCCGCACTTGAACTTCTATAAAGTACAGACTGTCTCACCAACTATAAAGTACAGGCAGTCTCCTCAAGCAGCTCCCTGACCTCCCTATATCCAAAGAGTCACCTCACAAAGGACTGATGAGACTGACATTTGGCAGGCATCATTCAGGGACAAAGATAGCAGAAGAAGAAACGGGTAGCAACCCTCACGGTTCCGCAGCTGCTACAGGTGTACCCCAGGCAAGCAGGGCCTGGAGTGGACCTCAGCAGTCCTACAGCAGAAGGGCCAGACTGTTAGAAGGAAAACTAAGAAACAGAAATACTTCATCAACAATCTGGACGTCCACTCAGAGACCCAATTGGAAAATCAGCAACTACTCAGACACCAGGTGAATAAATCCACAAAGATAAGAAACCAGCACAAAAAGGAGGAAAACACCTGAAACCAGAACACCTCGCCTCCTACAAGGGACCACAACTCCTCACCAGCAAGGGAACAAAGCTGGACGGAGAATGAG
>CM052649.1:186855580-186897434 GCA_028533165.1 Leontopithecus rosalia
CAAAGGAAATGAACAGACACTTTACAAAAGAAGACATACAAGAGGCCAACAAACATATGAAAAAATGCTCATCATCACTGGTCATTAGAGAGATGCAAATCAAAACCACATTGAGATACCATCTCAGGACAGTTAGAATGGTGATCATTAAAGAATCTGGAGACAACAGATGCTGGAGAGATGTGGAGAAATAGGAACACTTTTACACTGCTCGTGGGAGTGTAAATTAGTTCAACCATTGTGGAGGACAGTGTGGCGATTCCTCAAGGACCTAGAAATAGAAATTCCATTTGACCCAGCAATCCCATTACTGGGTATATATGCAGAGGATTATAAATCGTTCTACTATAAGGACACATGCACACAAATGTTCACTGCAGCACTGTTTACAATAGCAAAGACCTGGAACCAACCCAAATGCCCATCCATGATAGACTGGACTGGAAAAATGTGGCACATATACACCATGGAATATTATGCAGCAATCAAAAACGATGAGTTCGTGTCCTTTGTAGGGACATGGATGAATCTGGAGAACATCAGTCTCAGGAAACTGACACAAGAACAGAAAATGAAATACCACATATTCTCACTCATAGGTGGGTGATGAACAATGAGAACACATGGACACAGGGGAGGGGAGCACTAGACACTGGGGTCTATTGGGGGGAATAGGGAAGGGACAGCGGGGGGGAACTGGAGAGGGATAGCACGGGGAGAAATGCCAGATGTGGGTGAAGGGGAGGAAGACAGCAAATCACGCTGCCACGTGTATACCTATGCAACTATCTGACGTGTTCTGCACATGTACCCCAAAACCTAAAATACAATAAAATAAATAAAAATAAAAATAATAAAAAAAAAGAAAACACTGAGTAATGCGACAATGCCTCTTACTAAATGGGTGAAAACATTTGCAAATCACATGTGATGGGAGTTAATATTCAGAATATATAAACAATTCTTCAAAAGGGAAAATAAAGTTGAATAACTTGATTTAGAAATGGATAAATAACTGAATGAAATTTTCATCAAAGAAGATACACAGGCCAGGCGCGTGACTCATACTTGTAATCCCAGCACTTTGGGAGTCCAAGGCGGGAGGATTATTTAAGGTCAATAGCTCAAGACCAGACTGGCTAATATGGTAAAACCTCGTCTCTACTAAAAATACAAAATTCAGCCAGGTGTGGTGGTGTGCACCTGTAATTCCAGCTACTCGGAAGGCTGAGGCAGGAGAATCACTTGAACTCAGGAAGGCTGGAGGGTGCAATGAGCTGAGATCATGCCACTGCACTTCAGCCTGAGCCACAGACTCCATTTCAAAACCAAAAAAAACCACAAATGGGAAAAAAACATTTGAAAAGACACACAAAATTACTAATTTGTAGAGAAATGCATAAAAATCACAATAAAAAAATCATCTCACATCCATCAGAATGACCACTATACATTTTTTAAAATATCAAATTTGTTATCATTTTTATTGGAAAATAAAACCCATGTTGATTGTTACTGAAAAAAACCAAATGCAGCCATTATTGTAAAATGTTACAAATGTTCCTCAAATAATTAAAAATGAAAAAATCATTAAATACAACAATCCCATTTATAAACCTGTATCCAAAATATACAACCCAGGACCTGAAAGACATATTTGAACATTCATGTTTATTGTGCCACTTTTTCCAAAATCCAGAAGGCTGAAGCAACCCAGATGTTCCTTGAAGACATCAAGACATGTAACATACAATGAAATATTATTCAGCCTTAAAAAAAATCTTGTCACATTTTAAAATAAGCTTTGAGAATATTATGCTGCCTGAAATAAGCTAGTGACAAAATAATGGATACTATATGATTCCACTTCAATGAGATATCTTAAGTAGTCACACTCGCCGGGTGCGGTGGCTCAAGCCTGTAATCCCAGCACTTTGGGAGGCCGAGGCGGGTGGATCACAAGGTCAAGAGATCGAGACCATCCTGGTCAAAATGGTGAAACCCCGTCTCTACTCAAAATACAAAAAATTAGCTGGGCATGGTGGTGCGCGCCTGTAATCCCAGCTACTCGGGAGGCTGAGGCAGGAGAATTGCCTGAACCCAGGAGGCGGAGGTTGCGGTGAGCCGAGACCGCGCCATTGCACTCCAGCCTGGGTAACAAGAGCGAAACCCTGTCTCAAAAAAAAAAAAAAACAAGTAGTCACACTCATAAAAACACAAAGTGGAAGGGTGTTTGTCAAGGGCTAAATAGAGGGTAAAATGAACAGTTGTTACTTAATGGGTATTGAGTTCCAGTTTTACAAACATAAAATTTCTGCAAGTTTTTAGTGTAACAACGTGAATATACATGTCTGCAATGCACAGGGTTTTTTTTTTTTTTTTTGAAACAGAGTCTCCCTCTGTCATCTAAGGTGGAGTACACAATATTGGCTCAATTCAACCTCAAACTCTAAGGCTCAAGTTATCCTCCCATATTAATCTCTCAAGTAGCTGGGACCACAGGTGCACACCACCATGCCTGGCTATTATTAAAAATTATTTGTAGAGAGGGCGTCTTCATATGCTGCCCATGGCGGTCTCAAACATTTGGACTCAAGTGATCTTTCTGTCTTGACCTTTCAAAATCCTGTAATTACAGATGTGAGCCCCCACCATGCTCGGCCGTGAAATGTACACTTAAATAGATTTAAGATGGCAAATTTTATGTTATGTGTTTTTACAAGAAGAAAAGCAAAAACAAACACAATTACAAATCTTTCCAAAAATTACTTTCAAATAACAAAAGTGTTACTCTTGCACAAAGAAAATATATATTCATTGCTATACACATGGTGAAAAGACTATTTCCATGACTACTCACTTCGATAAAACCACCATTGAAAATCAGCTAAGAAAGTATACCAAATAAGCCATAACCAAAATTGAGGTCATATTTATAGACAATAACACACAGATTACCTATCTATCAGATTGTGACAGACATATGACTATCTCTTAATTAAACCTCACAATGTCTTAAAGTATACAAACAGAATTGCAAATTGCCTAAAATAATATGGAAGTAAAACAAACACAATAAACTGATGTTAAGAAACCTACAATAAAGTAACACTAACATGGAATATCAAAACAATAAAAGAAAATGTTTATCCATAAAATCTGGTGTGCAACACTGATGTACCATTAAATAGAATTTGTAGGCCAGGCGCGGTGGCTCACGCCAGTAATCTCAACACTTTGAGAGGCCAAGGTGGGTAGATGATGAGGTCAAGAGCTCGAGACCAGCCTCACCAACATGGTGAAACCCCGTCTCTACTAAAAATGCAAAAATTAACTGGGCGTGGTGGCACATGCCTGTAATCCCAGTTACTCAGGAGGCTGAAGGAGGAGAACTGCACTTAAACCTGGGAGGTGGAGGTTGCAGTGAGCCGAGATTGCGCCACTGCACTCCAGCATGGGCAACAGAGCAAAACTGTGTCAAAAACAACAAAAAGAAAGGCAATCTGTCTAGATAACTGCAATAGAAAATTCTAATGAGAATTTAAAACAAACGAGTTCATTTTTATGTTTTAAATATATGCTATTCTTACATAAAATGAAACTGCTGTAATCCAATGTTGGAATCAAAGAATAGTCTTACATTGCTAAATTTAAAATAAATATATATATATAGTAGAATATGGTTAGAGCCTCTGATATGTAAAATAAACATTTGGGAATAAATTATGTTATTATTTAGATACAGGCTGAAGAAAGTGTGAAAATTCTGCAATTTCTTTTTTCCTGCAGCAAACCTAAATTTATAAATAACTATTTTAGTAAATATGGAGTGCCTACTAATTACATAATTTACTTCAGGCATCTCATGAAAATTCTAGCATATTGTCTTAAATGTCTGAATCTAAAATTACAGATAAGACCGGGTGTGGTGGCTTACACCTATAATTACAGCACTTTGAGAGGCAGAGGCAGGTGGATCACCTGAGGTGAAGAGTTTGAGATCAGCCTGACCAACATGGTGAAACCTCAGCTCTTCTAAGTATACAAAATTAGCTGGGTGTGGTGGCGCATGCCTGTAATTACAGCTATTTGGGAGGCTGAGGCAGGAGAATCACTTAAACCCAGGAAGCAGCTGCAGTGAGCTGAGATCATGCCATTGCACTCCAGCCTGGGACACAAGAGCAAAAAATTTCATCTCAAAGAAAAAGAAATATAAAATAAAATTACAGAAAAATTTGAACTAGCAAATAGAAAGTAAAACTATAGAGGGAGAGTGACATCCGTAAGATGTAAAAATAAAAGGTGCCCTATTTGCTTATCCCCTCAGAACAAGAAAATTTGTCAGCCATCCCTGACAAAAATGCCTCTGAGAGAATCAGGCATCAGCTCACACCTTAATGACAGCTACATGGTACATTCAGGTTGGAGAACTGCTTGAGGCAGGAATTTTAAGACCATCCTGGATTATGCAGCAACACCCCACTTCCAAAATAAGTGCCTTTAAAGAGTCTTTGAGATCAAGGGAGGGAGTTATGAAACTCTGCTAAATCCCAAGATTAAGAAGTGTTCTCTTCAGAAAGCAGACCCTTGTTCAGGTGGCACACTGTAGGACCCCTGTTCTTGAGTGGCACACCAGGAAATGGCCCACCTAACTTGGTCTCACTGAGAATTCTGAAAGTACTCTGTAACCATCCCAAACTTCTCCCACCTATAGTCTGGGAGAGGTCTTGCACATTCAGAGGCCTGGAGGAAGATACTCATTTATAGCCATGCAGGAGGCCTGCAGACTTTGGCTGGTGTCTGCCCTACAAAGCAAAGTCCTGAAAGATTCAGTCTGTCCAGAAATATAATGGGAATTACAACTACCCAAGCTTCTTCTAACAAGCCAACTAAAGGTGGACCCTAGTGCAGACCCAGCATCTTTATGAGCACTACACCCCTCTCCACTACAAACCCAGGGAGCATCCCATCACCCTGGGGGTGCAACATAAAAAGATCTTTACCTCCTGAAACCAGGTTATAAAAACTTAAAGAGGTGTTTGTTTCTTCAAATCTATAGACACCAATGCAAAACTATATTGTGCCATTGTCAACTGCTTCTATTTTAACTAGCAATGGATGTATGTATTAGAAGAATTATCGGGAGGGAGGGAGGGAGGGAGGGAGGAAGGAAGCCATTAAAATTGAGGACAAATAAGTAAAAAGTTGCTGTAGTAGATCATATGATCTTTTCTTTTAAAAACCACAACTAGCCAGGTACGGTGACTCATGCCTATAGTCCTAGCACTTGGCAGGCCGAGGTGGGTGAATCATTAGGTCAAGAGATCGAGACCATCCTGGCTTACATGGTGAAACCCTGTCTCTACCAAAAATTCCAAAATTATCTGGGCATAATGGCATGTGACTGTAAACCCAGCTACTTGGGAGGCTGAAGCAGGAGAATTGCTTGAACCAGGGAGTCGGAGGTTGTAATAAGCTGAGATAGCACCACTGCACTCCAGCCTGGCAACAGAGTGAGACTATGTCAAAACAACAGAAACAAAACAAAACAAAATTTAAAAAACACAACTAGTACATGAAAACCTGTTTAATAAATACATTCAGTAAATAAGCAAAATTTAAAATCAACATACAAGTGTATGTCAGTTTCATACACTTAAAACAAACTGACAAAATAGAGAAAGAAAACAATCTTATTTACAATAGTATTAAATCATAAATTTCTGAGAAGAAATTTAAGCAGGTAAAAAAAATTTTTTTGGGGGACAGTTTTTCTCTATTGCTCAGGCTAGAGTGCAGTGGGGTGATCTCGGCTCATTGTAACCTCCACCTCTGGGGTGACTGTCCTGCCTCAGAATCCCAAGTAGCTGGGGTTACAGGTACACATCACCACACTCGGCTTATTTTTTGTATATTTAGTAGAGACAGTGTTTCGCCATGTTGGCAAGGCTGGTCTCGAACTCTTGACCTCAAGTGATCCGCCCAACTCAGCCTCTAAACATGCTGAGATTACAGGCATGAACAGCCACACCTGGCCTAAAAAATCTTTACAATAAAAGATGTATCAGTGAAAAAAATTAGAGAAGACACTAATAAACTTAAAAATATTTTATGTATATGGATTCAAAGAATAAATGTTGTTAAAGTGCTGTATTAACCAAAGTGATCTACAGATTGAATAAACTCCCTATCAAAATTGCAATGATATTTTTTTCACAGTAATGAAAAATACAATCCTAAAATTTACATGGAATCACAATAAACTTTGACTAGCCAAGGCAATCTTGAGGAACAAGAACAAAGTAGGACATCACACGTTATAACTTCAAACTATATTTCAAGACTATAGTAATAAAAATATGATTGAATGTATAGAAAAATGTACAAAAAAACCCAAAGTAATAGAAACCACTACTCTCACATATTTCAGATGTGATGCAAAAAGAGAACTTGAAAAACAGTTTAACAGAGTTTCTCAAAATTATGCAGATATCTGTGTATCCCCCGAAACAATGGAAAAACAGATTGTGCAGTCTCTTACATGCCATGAAGAGGACTTTAGTCAGCTCTTATCATAGACTTGAAGAAAGATCACTGAAGAGAAAGCAGAATCCTTAGAGAATGTAAAAGCATAAAACAGAGGCCGGACATGGTGGCTCATGCCTGTAATCCTAGCACTTTGGGAGGCCGAAGCAGACAGATCACTAGGTCAGGAGTTTGAGACCAACCTGACCAACATGGTGAAACCCTGTCTCTACTGAAAAGACAAAAATTAGCTGGGTGTGGTGGCATGTGCCTGTAATCCCAGCTACTCAGGAAGCTGAGGCAGGAGAATTGCTTGCACCTGGGAGATGCAAGTTGCAGCGAGTCGAGATGTCACCATTAAACTCCAGCCTGTGTGACAGAGAGAGACTCTGTCTAAGGGGGGGGAAAAAAAGCATAAGACAGAAGATGCCCCTATATGAGAGCTAAGGAAAAAAAAACCCAAATCACATTTTAAGAACTGGCTTTCTCCTTGACCCTTAGTTACCTTTAGACCTGTCACCTGTGTCATCTGTTGTATTCACTATCTCACCTACCTGGGGGTTTGGCTACCATCGCATGTCTCTTCTTATTCCAGGGCTCTTTTCCTTGCTCCAGACAAGTGATCAAGTCTGGCTTAGAGACAGCAATACCTGTTTTATTAAAAATGAGTAACATGAATCTTGCTCATATTCTCCAATTACCAACCTAGTAATGTGCTCAGTAAAGAGGATGTAATAAAATATTCTAGTAAATTAATCCCAAAATATTTAATTGATATCATAAATTTCTAAATATTTAGAAAATATTTTAAATTTGAAATGTTCTTAATTTCACTACTCAGTAATACTGAATCAAAAATTGGTGGTGGCAATTAGATTTTAAGGTGTGGACAACAATATTTTATGCCACTAAATTTTTGGAATTACCACTAATCTAGAGTGAAGGATACAGATTAGCTGAGAAATGTGGAAAGTTCAGGTCAAGATGAAATATCTTTAAGAAATTCATTTCTTTTCCTTTCTTTTTTTGAGATGGAGTCTTGCTCTGTTGCCCAGGCTGGAGTGCAATGGCATGATCTCATCTCACTGCAACCTCCACTTCCCAGGTTCAAGCCATTCTCCTGCCTCAGCCTTCTGAGTAGCTGGGATTACAGGCATGTGAGACCACACCCGGCTAATTCTTGTATTTTTAGTAGACAAAGGTGTCACGAGTTGGTCAGTCTGGTCTCAAGTCATTGCGCCTGGACAGAAAAATTCATTTCTAAATGAACAAATCCCCAGGATTTTCTTGAAAACAGGGATCTAACACTTACTTATGCAAAGCATAAATTTCCAAAAACCATTCTACAGAAAAAATAAATGAAACCTTTAGGGTATATTGTAAATTATGTATTGAAGTTATCCTCACCCAGGAAGACCAGGTTTCTGTAGTTCTCTAACATCACATGCCTATATAAATTCTGCTGTGCAGCGTCCAGGTATTGCCACTCCTCCAGAGAGAATTCTATGGCCACATCCCTAAACGTCAGTGGTCCCTGAAAAACACACACACATACACACACACACACACACACACACACACACAAACATATTTACCAATTTGCCCTGGACAGAATTTTTATTTTGACTCAAGGTGAAATGGGAAAGTAAAGAGAACTTTTCTTTTTTACTTATAGGAGTGACTAAAATTATCCAATAAAATAATTTTCAAAACAAACATTCTCAAATATATTCTCTAACTCTGAGAAAAGACAGTGGCATAAGATCCACAATAGCAGTTTACATATGATACTTTTCTAGATAATAAAGTATAAAATTAAAAACAAATACAAACACGTACATTTGTGAGTGCTATATTTGCATCATACAAAATGAGTTGTGTGTATTTTTCAGATTGAAAAGAAATGTTGTTACAATCCAGCTTTAAAATTTTAATGTGTATAATAATAAACTGGAGATCTTGTTATGCAGTTTTTTTCCCAGAAGATCTGTAATAAGTCTGTGTTTCTGAATTTTTAACAAGCTCACCAGTAATAACAATGTTTTCGGCTCAAGAAGAATATTTTGTCAAACATCCAGTAAGTGGAAGAGCCTGTGTTTTTCCCAGCTTTTCTGACCTATAAACAAAGATGAGAGCCTTTATTTTCCAAAGACAAATATATACAAAAGAAACCTAAGAAAGAAGGGCACCTTCCAGATTAAATGTGATGGTTTATGCACATCAGCTGCATAAAGATACTTAATAATGAAGAGAAAAATAATTAATTCTATAGGAAGAAAAAAAGTGTCAGAGAGTTATTTAACCAAGTGAATCATTAACATCAACTGAACTAGGACAAATCTGTATGATGTGCTGAGGCACACAGAAAAATACAGGAGTTCAAGACCAGCCTGACCAATATGGCCAAACCCCATCTCTACTAAAGAAAAAAAAAATGCAAAAATTAGCAGGGTATAGTGGTACATGACAGATTTCGATTCTGACACAGTAATAGTGGGAGACAACAACACCCCACAGACACTACCCCACAGACACTATTAGACAAGTTATTGAGGCAGCAGATTAACAAGATATTAGGACCTAAATTCGATACTTGATCAAATAATCCTAATAGAAATCTACAGAACCCTCCTTCCAAAAACAACAAATGGCCAGGCATGGTGGCTCATGCCAGTAATCCCAACACTTTGGGAGGCCGAGTCAGGTCAATTCAAGACCAACCTGGCCCACATGGTAAAACCATGTCAACTCTACTAAAATTACAAAAATTAGCCGAGTATGGTGGCAGACACCTGTGATCCCAGCTACTCAGGAGGCTAAGGCACAAAAATTGCTTGAACGAGCAAGGCAGAGGTTGCAGTGGGCCATACAATTACATGGAACTTAAACCTGCAGCTGAATGACATTTGGGTAAATAATGGAATTGAGACAGGAATCAAGAAGTTTCTTGAAACAAATGAGAACAAAAACAAGTAAGAACATACCAGAATCCCTACAACATAGCTGAGGCAGTATTAAGAGGGAAATTTATGCCATTAAATGCTCACATCAAGAAGTTAGAAGGATCTCAATTTAATAACCTAATATCATAAATAAATGAATGAGGCTGGGCACAGTGGCTCACGTCTGTAATCGCAGCACTTTGGGAGGCCAAGGTGGGCAGATCACCTGAGGTGACAAGTTCAAGACCAGCCTGGCCAACATGGTGAAACTCCCATCTCTACTAAAAATACAAAAATTAGCCAGGCATGGTGGCATATGCCTATAATCCCAGCTACTCAGGAGGCTGAGGCTGTAGAATCACTTGGATCCAGGAGGTGGAGTTTGCAATGAGCCAAGATTGTTCCAACGCACTCCAGCCTGGGCAACAAGAGCAAAACTCTGTCTCAAAAAAAAAAAAAAGAATGAGAGAAGCAAGAGCAAATCAACACTTAAACTAGCAGAAGACAAGAAATAACTGAAATCAGATGTGAACTTAAGGAGATTGAGATATTTAAAAAACTATATAAAATATTAAGAAATTCAGAGACCGGGCGTGGTGGCTCACACCTGTAACCCCAGCGCTTAGGGAGGACAAGCCAGGTGGATCACTTGAGGTCAGGAGTTCAAGACCAGCCTGGCCAACATGGTGAAACCCTGTCTCTACTAAAAATAAAAATAAGAAAAAGGAAAGAAATTCAGAAGTTAAATCTTTGAAAAACGTAATAAAATAAACCAGTAGCTAGATTAATGAAGGAAGATTCACAAAAATACAATTAGAAATGACAAAATGGACATTACCAATGAACCTACCAAAAGACAAATAACTTGAAATCTACCATGAACACTTCTATGAAAACAAACTAGAAACTCTAGAAAAAATGAAAATTTATGGACAAATACATCCTCGCAAGACTGAACGAAAAAGGAATTGAATCCCTGAATAGACCAATAACAAGCTCCAAAAATGAATTAGTAATAAATAGCCTACCAAACAAAAGAAAGTCCTGAACAAGACAGATTCACTGCTAAATGCTACCAGATGTACAAAAAGAGCTGACACCATTCCTACAAAAACTATTCCAAAAAAATTGAGAAGAAACTCCTTCCCAACTCATTATATAAGAACAATATTATTCAGAAACCAAAACCTGCCAGAGATACAATAAAAAATAGAAAACTTCATACAGGCCAATATCCTTGATGAACATTGATGAAAAAATTCTCAAAAAATACGGGAAAACCAAATTCAGTAGCACAACAAAAAGCTAGTTCACTATAATCAAGTAGGCTTTATTTTAAAATGCAAAGTTGGTTCAACATACACAAATCAATAAACGTTATTCACCACATAAAACAAAACTAAACACAAAACCCACAAGATTATCAATAGATGCAGAAAAAGCTTTTGATAAAATTTAGCATACTTCATGTAAAAAACTTTCAACAAACGAGGCATTAAAGGTAAATTCCTCAAAGTAATGAATTATCTACGACAAACCCACAGTCAACATACTGAATGGACACAAGCTAGGAGAATTTCTACTTGAAAACTGGCAAAAGACAAGGATGCCTTCTCTCACCACTCCGATTTAACACAGAATTTTAAGTCCTGGCCAGAGCAGTCAGGCAAAAAACAAACAAAAAAATGCATCCAAACAGGAAGAGAGGAAGTTAAACTACCCCTATTTCCAGATGACATGATTCTATACCTAGAAAACCCTATATTTTCTATAGAAAAGCACTTTAAAATGACAACTTCAGAAAAGTTTCAGGATACAAAATAAATGTATAAAAATCAGTAGCATCCCTGGTATATCAAAAACGTCCAAGCCAAACCAATCCCATTCACAATTCCCACAAAAAAATCATAAATCTAGGAACACAGCTAACCAGGGAAGTGAAAGATCTATATTACAAGAATTACAAAACACTGCTTAAAGAAGTCTAAGATGACACAAATGGAAGATCAGTGAATGCTCATGGATGGAAAAGATCAGTATCATTAAAATGGCCATACTGCCCACGGAAATTTACAGATTTAATGCTATTTTATCAAATTACCAAAAAGATGCTTAACCGAAAAAATAAAATTATTTAAAATTCATATGAAACAAACAAAAGTCTTGAAGAGCCAAGGCAATCCTAAGCAAAAAGAATAAAGCTGGAGGCATTATATTACCTGACTTCAAACTATACTACTGGGCTACAGTTACCAAAGTAGCATGGTACTGGTACAAAAAAACAGGCTAAACCAATGCAATACGATAGAGACCCCAGAAATTATGCCACACACCTACAACCATGTGATCCTCTACAAAGTTGACAAGAGGAATGTAGGTAGAAATCCCTCTTTAATGGTGCTGGAATAACTAGATAGCACTATGTAGAAGACTGAAACTGGACCTTTTCCTTACACTATATACAAAAATCAACTCAAGATAAATTAAAGACTGAAATGTGACACTCAAAATTATACAAAAAACCTGGAAGATAATCTAGGAAATACCATTCTAGACACAGGACTATTAAAGATTGCATACCAAAAGCAATTGCAACAAAAGCAAAAATGGACAAATGGGACCTAATTAAACTAAAGAGCTTTTTCATAGCAAAGGAAACTGTCAACAGAGTAAAAAGACAATCTACAGAACAGAAAATATTTGCAAATTATGTTTCTGCCAAATGTCTAATATCCAAAATCGATATAGAACTTAAGCAAGTTTACAAAAAAACCTCATTAAGCAGGGAAAAAGCACGAACAGATATTCAAGAGAAGACATATATGTGGCTAACAAGCATATTAAAAAGTGCTCATTCTTAATAATTAGAGAAATGTAAAGAAAAATCACAACGAGATACAATCTTACACTAGTCAGAATGGCTATTACTAAAAAGTAAAAAAAAAAAAAAAAAAAGATGCTTGCAAGGCTGAAAAAAAAAAAGGAATACTTATGGCTGGGTGCGGTGGCTCATGCCTGTAATCCCAGCACTTTGGGAGACCGAGGTGGGCAGATCGCCTGAGGTCAGGAGTTTAAGACCAGCCTGGCCAATATGGTGAAACCTTGTCTCTACTAAAAATACAAAAACTTAGCTGGGTGTCCTGGCAGTCACCTGTAATCCCAGCTAGTTGGGAAGCTGTGGCAGCAGAATCGCTTGAACCTGGGAGGTGAAGGCTGCAGTGAGATGAGAGCATGCCATTGTACTCCAGCCCAGGTGACAGAGCAAAACTCACCTCAAAAAAACCCACAAAAACTTATACGCTGTTAGTGGGGGTAAAAATTAGTTCAACCATTGTGAAAAGCAGTGGAACAATTTCTCAAAGAACTAAAAACAAAATTACCATTTGATTCAGCAACATGAATGCCCCCAAAAATACCCTATATGCCCCCAAAAACATAAATTATTCTATTATAAAGACACACATATGCATGTTCATTGCAGCACTATTCACATGAGTACTTGTGAGCAAAGAAAGACATGGAATCAACCTAAATGTCTATCAGTAGTAGACTGGAGGCCAGGCATAGTGGCTCATGCCTGTAATCCCAGCACTATGGGAGGCCAAGGAGAGTGGATCACCTGAGGTCAGGAGTTCGAGACCAGCCTGGCCAACATGGTGAAACCCCATCTCTACTAAAAATACAAAAAAATTAGCCAGGCATGGTGGTGCACACCTGTAATCCCAGTTACTCAGGAGGCTGAGGCAGAATAATTGCTTGAACCTGGGAGGTGGAGGTTGCAGTGAGCTGAGATTGTGCCACTGCACTCCATCCTGTGCAACAGAGCAAGACTCTGTCTCCAAACAACAACAACAGAAACAAAATAGTAGACTGGATAAAGAAAACATTATGGCCGGGTGAGGTAGCTGACACCTGTAATCCTAGCACTTTGGGAGGCTGAGGAGGGCAGATCATTTGAGATCAAGAGTTCGAGACCGGTCTGGCCAACATGGTAAAACCCTGTCACTACTAAAAAACACACAAAAAATTTAGCTGGGCATGGTGGTGCATGCCTGTAATACCAGCTGCTTGGGAGGCTGAGGCAGGAGAATCACTCCAACCTGGGAGGCAGAGGCAGCAGTGAGCCCATATTGTGCCACTGCACTCCAGTCTGGGCAACAGAGCAAGACTGTCTCACAATAAAAAAAAAAAAAAGGAAAGAAAAAGAAAAAAGAAAAGAAAACACATGGTCAGGTGCAGTGGCTCACACCTGTAAACCCAGCACATCAGGAAGCCAAGGCAGTTGGATTGTCTGAGCTCAGGAGTCTGAAACTAGTCTGGGACATCATGGCAAAACTCTGCATCTACAAAAACTACAAAAAGAAAAATTAGCTAAGTGTGGTGGCAAACGCCTATAGTTCCAGCTACTTTGGGGGCTGAGGTAGGAGGACTGCTTAAGCCCAGGATGTTGGGGCTGCAGTCAGCCAAGATCACGCCACTGTACTCCAGCCTGAGCAAAAGAATGATATCCTGGCTCCAAAATAAAACAAGTATTTTTAATAAAAACACAGTATGATATATAAACATCATGAAATACTGTGTGGCCCTAAAAAAGAACAAGATTATGTCCTCTGCAGCACCATGGCTGGAGCTGGAGACCATCATCTTTAGCAAACTAATGCAGAAATGAAAAACCAAATACATATTCTCATTTATAAGTAAGTGCTAAATAATAACACACGGCACTCTAGGAGGCACAGTGGGGCAGATCAGTTGAGATCAGGAGTTTGAGACCAGCCTGGTTAACATGGTGAAACCCTGTCGCTATTTTTAAAAATAAATAAATTAGGGCCAGGCGCGGTGGCTCATGCCTATAATCTCAGCACTTTGGGAGGCCGAGGCGGGTGGATCACGAGGTCAAGAGATCGAGACCATCCTGGTCAACATGGTGAAACCCCATCTCTACTAAAAATACAAAAATTAGCTGGGCATGGTGGCGCGCGCCTGTAGTCCCAGCTACTCGGGAGGCTGAGGCAGGAGAATTGCTTGAACCCAGGAGGCGGAGGTTGCGGTGAGCCCAGATCGCACCATGGCACTCCAGCCTGGGTAACAAGAGCGAAACTCTGTCTCAAAAAAACAATAAAAATAAAAAATAAATAAATAAATTAGCAAAGCGTCGTGGTGAGTGCCTGTAATCCCAGCTATTCAGGAGGCTGAGGCAGGACAATCACTTGAACCTGGCAGGCAGAGGTTGCAGTGAAATCATGCCACTGCACTGTAGCCTAAGTGACAGAGCAAGACTCCATTTGAAAACAAACAAAAAAAGGCTTGGCATGGTAGCTCATGCCTGTAATCCCAGCACTTTGGAAGGCCGAGGCAGGCGAATCACTAGGTCAGGAGTTCGAGACCAGCCTGGCCAACATGGTGAAACCCTATCTCTACTAAAAATACAAAAAATGAGCTGGGCATGGGGGTAGGTGCCTATAATCCCAGCTACTGGAAAGGCTGAGGCAGAAGAATCACTTGAACCAGGAGGGGGAGGTTGCAGTGAGCTGAGATCATGCTACTGCACTCCAGCCTGGCTGCCAGTGCCAAGACTCCATCTCGAAAACAAAACACATACACACAAAGCGGAGAACAGGCATGGAGGCCTAGTTGAGTGTGGAGGGTAAAAGGACAAAGAGGGGAAAAAAGGACAAAGAGGATCAGAAAAAGTACCTATTTGGTACTATGCTTACTACCTCAGTGACAAAATAATCTACACACCAAAGCCTCATGACACAATTTTACCTATGTAACAAATCTGCAAGTGTACCACAAACCAAACATAAAAGTTAAAAGGAAAAAAATCCATGAGTGGAGAATAGTGCAATGTAGGTGAAAGGACTTGTTTGTGCTACAGACAGTGGCCCAGGTGAGGCTGTACTCTGATTTGTGTCCATGCAGGCAGATGAGATTATGAACAGGTGGTACAGAACGCTCAATTGGTGGAGAAAGCAGGTTGCTGCTGCAGATTCAGCATTTGAAGGTGGGGATATGCCAAGAGATGTGTAGACACTTTTGTGAATTTTTGGCAAAAAATAGGAGGATGAAATACTGTGGTGAAATTCCTGAGGGTGGTACCTATCCTGGCAGGGGTGTGGACACATCAATGTCTAGTGGGTATGTCTGTGAGTGGGTAGGAATCCTGCAGTGGCAACTGTGGATAAAAGGGATCCGCTGTCACAGCTTATTTCCTCTAAGTTTTCAGTCCTCTCTTCCCATGGGAGGAGACTCGGAATCAAAGGACAATGGGCAGTGTGACAGCCTGTGTATCGCAGAGCAGAGACTCCCATTCCCAGACACTGAGAGTTCCATTCCAGGCCAGGCCTCTGTGATAGCTTTCCTCTGGCCCCAAATCTGTAGACAATGCAGAACACCAAGCAATTCTCTAGGACCAACTAACTGTCTCACATTTGAATTCTAAAACCACCCAGAGTCACCACAGACCCTGATTGAGGGCTCAGTCCCACAACACTGTCCTCATTGCAGATGCCAGTTACAAATTCCATGGGCCCATCAATGCTTTGGGGCTACTGTTTAAAAATTTGGGACTCCTAGTGGCCAGGCTCAGTGGCTCACGCCTGTAATTCCAGCACTTTGGGAGGCCAAGGCAGGCGGATCACGAGGTCAAGAGATGGAGACTATCCTGGCCAACATCGTGAAACTAGGTCTCTACTAAAAATACAAAAATTAGCTGGGTGTGATGGCATGTGCCTGTAGTTCCAGCTACTCAGGAGGCTGAGGCAGGAGAATCACTTGAACCCAGGAGGCAGAGTTGCAGTGAGCTGAGACAGTGCCACTGCACTCCAGCCTGGCAACAGTGAGACTCTCTGTCTCAAAAACAAAACTAAACTAAACTAAACTAAATTGGGGATTCTCATAACCTTCCTCAAGTTCAATAATTTGATAGAGCTACTCACAGAATTCAGCCAATGCTGGAGTTATGTTTACCAGTTTATTATAAAAGACACAACCCAAGAAAACTCAAATGGAAGAAATGTATAGGACAAAGAATAGAGGTGGGGAAAGATTAATTACATAGATAATCCTGGTAAATAGCTGTGATTAATAAAATTCTCTATCCTTTGTGTTCTCCAGAAACAGGTAATGGAAAGAACACCCTCCCATTATAACTTAGATGGTGCTCTATTTTCTTACCCATCACATAACCGAACACAGACTCCATATTTCCTTTTCTCTTTAAAAAACAAAACAAAACAAAACAATTACTGAATTGGTCTCAGTAATAAGAGAAAATACTTTTTAATCAAACTTTACTTGTGTATCTTTTTCCTACAGGCTCAGAACTCTGTGCTACCCTCAGTCTGAGCCAACAAGCACCATTTTATGTCCCAGCTAAGAACACGCTGACTTCAGAGTAAAACATTCTCTGATATAAAATCTAATTTTCCCACCTTCTATTTGCCATCCCCTCTCACCTTCTTCCAAATCCTGCCTGCCTTAACTTGGCAGTCCTTAAAGATATTATAGTTGGTACTTTGCCTATTGCAATACTCTTTTGGAATTCAAGATTTTTTTTTTACATAAATTTAATTTGGTTTTATTTTATAAAGTCTAGAAACTACCTTAAAACAGTAACAACTTCATCTTCAGTGAGACCCTCCCAATCTCTTTCCATCTTAACCTTAACTGCATCTGCCTGTGGTCCCCAGCTTTCCAGGGCTCTGTAGCTTCTCTCAGTATAAAGGCTTCTTCCATGGCTGCGGTGAGAAGGCTGGGACATCTGCAGAGGAGGATCCCCAGAAAAAACTATCTGAGCTTTAATAACCTCCTTTTACAAGTTCCATATTAGCCTTAGCTTGGAGTCACCAGGCTGAAGCTTTAATTTTCATGTCAGAGGTACTCACTTGGTTTTTGAAACTTAAGTGTTTAAAAAGACCAGCAAAATTACTCAAACACAGTGTTCCTATAAGGGAAAGACATTTTAAGGTGTTTACATTTTATACCTCAACAAAAAAAGTAAAAGTATAAATCCCTTTTAGACGATAAACATATTATTCTGTAATTTTTATTAAAAATAATGTAGTAAACAATTAGTCATATGGGAACACTTCTAGGAGGTACCAAGTTTTACCATGTAATTTAGCATTAAACTCAGACATCAAGGTAACAGGATACAGACCATAAACATTCACTGTCACAAACGTACTCTGCAAAAAGAGAAACTGATGTTTTCACAAATCTAAGTAACTCACCAATTACATACCACATATTCTTGTGGAAAAGTATTCATTTCCTACAGACAAAATTAGAAAGAGATTCTTCCTATTTTTTCCCTTGGTAGCATTCTAAAAGCTAAGCCTTGAAATTCTGTTTGAAATCACCCAGTCATAAAAGACACACCTGAGAAAATTCTTAAACTCACTATGGGAAAGAGAAAGGTAAATGAAAATTTTTAAGAAATGGAATAATCAGATGTTATTTCTCTCCCTGAAACCCACCTTTTTGTAAATTTTTGCCTTTCAAGTTTTACTAATAAAATGTTATTTACAGTAAAAAACTGAAGTCAAAAGAAGTGAACAAATCGTTTCAAGATGATAAACCCCTGAGGAGTGGCAGTGCTGATTAGAAAACCGATGTGTTTGACTCAGGTGCCAAGTCAGGCCACGATCACTTGATTTCTCCCACCCTATCCTGCTCTCTTAAGTGCTCAATGACCACTTTATTCTGACACATTATCCCTCAGTTACTGTTCCAGGTGCATTTTAGTTTGCAAGTTCTTGCACCATTTCACTGGGTTAAGTTTTTTTTTCTTTTTTGGTATACTATTTTTCTTTCACAAATCTTAGAGAATAGAGGGGGAAGAAATGATTTCTGTGTTTGCCCCTTAATACCAGCATCTGATTGGCTGACCAGCAATCTGTCTCCAAGAAATGAAAGCTGGGTTAGGTGAAGACAATCTTAATGTCAGAAGGGGTTGGCTTCTTAAAAAAAAAAAAAAAAGCGTGGCCAGCGCTGGGTGGCTCACGCCTATATCTCAGCACTTTGAGAGGCCGAAGTGGGCAGATCACTTGAGGCCAGGAGTTCAAGGCCAGCCTGGCCAACACTGTGAAACCCTGTCTCTACAAAAAATACAAAAATTAGTCAGGCGTGTCGCCCTGTGCTTGTAATCCCAGCTACTCAAGAGGCTGAGACAAAAGAACGCTTGAACCTGGGAGGCGAAGGTTGCAGTGAGCCCAGATCCCGCCACTGCACTCCAGCCTGGGCAAAAAAAAAAGAAAGTGCAACAGGATATGACTCTCAGCCCCACGACATCCACCTGCTCTTTTGAGAAGCTACACTCCATGTATGATACTGTCCAATGGGAGAAAAAAACCCAGGAGCTGATATTCACTGAACATTCTAGCAGACATAGCTATTGCCGGTCTCTTGGTTTATCCTTAGACAATACTAAAACTCAAAACCAGTGAAATACTGAAGAGTGGCCGAAGAAACATCACCCCATAAAGTCTGCAAAGGGAAACCTTGACCCAAAAACATGTTGTTAAGATCTCTATGGCTAGGGAAGATTTTTTTTAAAAAAAAGGCATGGAGATTTTTTACAATTCAGTGTCTGGGGATAATCCTTTGCTTTCTTCTCCCAGGAATTATTTTAAAACAGAAAACAATTTTTCTAAAGACTTATCCAACGCTTTGTCTAAAATGCTTAATTAAAATATGCTATCCAAAATGTACACTAAAATAGCGTGAATTAGGTCGAGGATGTGGGCATTTTGGAACGTCTGCATAACGGTAACTAACCAATTACTGAGTTTGATTTTCTTCACACACCTTAAAAAAAAATCTTTCCGAGACTTTAACACTCCACTGTCAATATTAGATTAATGAGAAAACAAAAGAAAAAGAAAAAAAAATCTTTCCTTAAAGCTCCTCCCATGGACCACAAACTACAAATCATAGCTGGGTGCTTCACGATTTTTCAATGTTTGATTAAATTCTTTAACATATTCGCGGTGACTTCCATAAATTTTTAATAGAAAAATAGCCTGGGAACCCCATGGACCAAAGCTCTTCCCATTCAGGAACCCGCGCCCCGCGTCAGGATCCTCCCCCGACGACCCTCCCGTGGTCCCCGCACACGCGGGGAGAGATGCGGCCGTGCGGGTGCAGAGCTGCCCGGAGAGGGCTCCAGGCCAGGGCACGGTCGCTGCCCAGGGAGGAGACAGGACGCCCCGGGCAGAGGGGTCCGGCTGTCAGCCCGGCCGCCATGTTATGTCTGAAGGGGACCGAGGGTCGGCGGCGCCGAGGGGAGCTCGGGCGGCGCGGATCCGCGAGCCGACTGAGGGGAGGCCCGAGTCCCGCCAGTCACTTCCGACCAGTTCAAACCCGGCCCTCCCCCTCTCGGGAAGCCGACCCGGCACTCTCACCATTTCTAGGCTGCCAGGGGGTCCCGGCGTCTTAACTGTGTAGCTCCCAGAACCTGCAGGCAGCGGGGCCGCGGAGACCGGGTCTCCAGGAGCAGAGGACGCAGAGAAGTGAAGAGAAGCGCTGGAGCTCCGGCTGAAGCCTGAGACAAAGGCCCCGCCAAACCCGGAAGCCAGCCTGTCCGCTCCAGCTGCGCGCCTGATTGGACGGTTCCCAGCCCAGCGTCTCTAATTGGATGAAGGTTAAGGACCCGCCTCCTCCGGCCCTGAGTGACAGAACATGTGCTCGGATGCTTTGGGTGAAGACAGCGTGCAAGCTGACCAGCAGCCTTTTCAGGCGGGGCTTTCTCCCTGAGCGGAGCCACCTCTACCCCAGAGGGTATTTGCATTTAACCTTGTGTATAAGGTCATATGCATTTATATTAATAAATATATTGTGTGAAAAAATAAATTTGGGAGCCCCCAGATCACTAAGCTGTAGGGAAAAGTCAAGCTGGGAACTGCTGAGGGCAAACCTGCCTCCCATTCTATTCAAGGTCAGCCCTCTGCTGATGAGATGATTGCAAATCTGATTGCGTCAGAAAGCAGATACTAGGCGAATCAAGAACTCAGAAGAATGCAACCAACCATTTTTCTTTTATCTACTTAGGACCTAGAAGGCCCCGCCTCACTTCCAGTTTTCCCGCCTTTCCTGACCGAACAAATAAACGTGCATCTGACATATCTTGATTGATGTCTCTGTCTCCCTAAGATGTATAAAACCAGGCTGTGCTCTGACCACCTTGGGAACATGTCCTCAGAATTTCCTGAGGCTGTGTCATGAACCTGGGTCCTCAACCTTGGCAAAATAAACTTTTTTTTTTTGAGACAGAGTCTCGCTCTTTCACAGGCTGGAGTGCAATGGTCGATTGCAACCTCCGTTTCCGGGGTAGAAGCGATTCTCGCCTCAGTCTCCAGAGTAGGTGCCTAACTTTTGTATTTTTAGTAAAGGTGGTGTTTCACCATGTTGGCCAGGCTGGTCTCGAACTCTTGACCTAGGTGATGCACCGGACTCAGCCTCCCAAAGTGCTGAGATTACAAGAGTGAGCCACAGCGCCTGGCCTCAAAATAAACTTTCTAAATTAACGGAGACCTGTCTCAGATATTTGGTGTTCACAATTATATGGCTATTAACAAATAAAAATATATAACAAATAAAAATTATTTAACAATTTCAGATGTTATGACCTTTCTGAGTTCTGGTCCTTTAAGCAGGAAGCCTGAGATTTTAAAACGGAGGTAATCCTCTGAAATAGTGAACTAGAATTTGGCACCTGACACTGATTAATAGGTTGAGCAGATTCAACTAGACCTGAATCTCTGACAGAATATTGAAAGACAGACTTTTCTGATTAAAAATATCTGAAAATTTAATAGACCTATGAAATTTCAAAAAAATCAATTTGTTTACCCATCAATCAATATGAGGTTAAATTATAAGTTTTTAAACACACCATAAAAAATTAATGCACTCACTCCAGAATTACTCTGAGTAAAACAAAAATTTAGTGTATTTATTTGAAAACACCAAATTAGGCGGGGCACGGTGGCTCACGCCTGTAATCCCAGCACTTTGGGAGGCCGAGGCGGGCAGATCACCAGGTCAGAAGTTCGAGACCATCCTGGCCAACATGGTGAAACCCCATCTCTACTAAAAATACAAAAATTAGCCAGATGTGGTGGTTCGTGCCTGTAGTTCCAGCTACTTGTGAGGCTGAGGCAGGAGAATCAGCTTGAACCTGGGAGACAGAGGTTGCAGTGAGCCGAGATTGCGCCATTGCACTCCAGCCTGGGCGACAGAGCGAGACTCTGTCTTAAAAAGAAAAGAGAAAACATCAAATTATTAATTAAAAATATCCATTTTGAACAGATCTTTGATCTTTTATATATAACTATTACATAAAGACTAATACCAGGTGGGGTGCGGTGGCTCACTCCTGTAATCCCAACAATTTGGGAGGCCAAGGCAGATGGATCACCTGAGGTCAAGAATTCAAGACCAGCCTGGCCTATACGGTGAAATCCCGTCTCTACTACAATACAAAAATTAGCCGGGCATGATGGCAGGTCCTTGTAATCACAGGTACTCAGTAGGCTGAGACGGGAGAAGCGCTTGAACCTGGGAGACAGTGGTTGCAGTGAGCTGAGATTGTGCCACTGCACTCCAGCTGGGGTAACTGAGAGACACTTGGTCTCCAATAATAATAATAGTGGTATCAGTAGTAGTAATAATTAGCTAATACTGGCCAGGTGCATTGATTCACCCCTATAATCCCAGTACTTTGGGAGGCTAAGGCGGGCGGATCACCTGAGGTCAGGAGTTTGAGACCAGCCTGGACAACATGGTGAAACCCTGTCTTAAAAAAAAAAAAGCTAATACTAATATGTTTGATTTATAAAAGATTTGTGAATGTCTATCACTGTAGTTAAAAATCATAAAATTATATAAACATACTGCCTAAATAATTTTGATTAGAATATTTGGTATTTTATTTGAGTACCAGTATTTCTACAATATGGCAAATTCAGGCTTATTTTATGAAATGGCAAAAGAGTATTTTACTTTTTAAAAAATATAAAAAAATATATATATATATATTATTTATTTATTTAGAGATGGAGTTTTGCTCTTGTTGCCCAGGCTGAACTGCGGTGGCACCTCTCCGCTTACTGCAACCTCCGCCTCTCAGGTTCAAGCAATTCTCCTGCCTCTGCCTCCCGAGTAGCTGGGATTACAGGTACGCACCACCAGGCCTGGCTAATTTTGTATTTTTAGTAGAGTCAGGGTTTCTCCACGTTGGTCAGGCTGGTCTGGAACTCAGACATCAGGTGATCCTCCTGCCTCGGCCTCCCAGAGTGCTGGGATTATAGGCATGAGCCACAATGCCCAGCTTAATATATATATATATTACTGTTTATATATATATTATTTATGTATATATTTTATATATATATTTATATATAATATATTATAATATTTATATATATTATATATATATTTATATATAAATATTATATATATATTTATATATTATTTATATATATTTATATATATTATTTATATATATTTATATATATATTATTTATATATATATAGTATATATATATATATTACTGTTGTGCTATTTTATAAAATGAGCCTGAAGTTGTGGACACATTTTTTAAAGAAGCCAATCTTTTCTAGAGGAAGATTTACACATCAAAAACTAGACATATAAATGTCATATCAGATACATCATTTGCTGAACCCTACAGTAATGTGTAAAGTTTGTTTGCATACACCAATCGTAGATTATCTAAAACACAATAAAGTTTTGTAATGCTACATTTAACATACAAAAGTTCAAAATATATGCAGACAGACAGGAACTGTGGCTGCCGCTTTAGAAAAACAAATGTTTGGTCAGGCACAGTGGTTCACACCTGTAATCCCAGCACTTTGGGAGACCAAGGCAGCTGCATCATTTGAGGTCAGAAGTGTGAGACCAGCTTGGCAAACATGGTGAAACCCCATTTCTTCTAAAAAATAAAAGAATTAGCCAGGTATGGTGGCACGTGCCTGTAGTGTCAGCTACTTGAGAGGCTGAGGCAGGAGAGTTAATTGTACCCAGGAGATGGAGGTTGCAGTGAGCCCAGAACACCCTGCTACACTCCAACCGGGGCGGCAGAGCGAGACTACACCATAAATAAATAAATAAATAAATAACCTACTGAACAAAAAGAACTTAAAATAGTAAACTAAATTGTGACAGTTTAGATTAAAAACATGATAGATGACTTTTTTTTTAGATGAAGTCCCGCTCTGTTGCCCAGACTGTAGTGCTAATGGCCCAATCTCAGCTCACTGCAACCTCTGCCTCCCAGGTTCAAACGATTCTTTTGCCTCAGCCTCTCGAGTAGCTGGGATTACAGGCACATGCCACCACTCCAGGCTATTTTTTTTTTTTTTGTATTTTTAGTAGAGGCAGAGTTTCTCCACGTTGGCCAAGCTGGTCTTAAAGACCTCAGGTAATTCACCTGCTTCGGCCTCCCAAAGTGCTGGCATTATAGGCATGAGCCACCACATCTGGCCATAAATGACATTTTATTTGCACTTACACTTAGTCACCTTTATTCATTTTGGAACACACAGGAAATGCTGTGGTGACTTGCTTGGTGGCGACTGGGATGGTATTTACTGTCCTAGGGATGGTGGGATTCAGTGGACCAGAATCGTCAGCACCTATGTTCACTGCTGTCCTTTCTCTCCGTGATCTAAGATTCATGAGAGAGGAAGGAAGGAAGGGAGGAAGGGAGGGAGGAAGGGAAAGGAAAGGAAAGGGACAGAGCAACTCACCATTGCCTCATGCTGGCCACAAAACCTATTATGGTGGGCTTAGTGTGTGCTGCGTGGATGTGGCGTGACATGTTCATACCAGCCCTCAAGATGCCTTCAGTAGGGAGCCAGATGAGTAAGCAAATAATCAGTATGCATGAGTTGCGACTCCCTGCTTTAGAGGCTGCATCTCTTACTTGATATCTACTTGTAAGTAAAACTTCCATCTCTAAAGATTTCTATTTACTGAAAGAAAACAGAAAATGATGGACTATTCTGGCACACAGCTTCTTTTAAGTTATGGAAATATGTTAATGATTGTGTTCAGTGAAAAAATGGTATGCAATGCATGCTCAAAGTTGTGAAAAATAAACACTTTTGTAAAGGGTTATATCAAAATGTCACAGGGATAAGTGGTCTCTGAGTGATGATGAGTCTTAATGACACAGGAAGTAGAGACAAATTATTTGGCCGATAGTGAGCATAAGAGTCCTGGCACAGCTTCCCTTTCAGCAAAAAGCAGCCAAAAAAATTATTATATTTTACTAACCAAGATCAGCCTAAAAAATGGAGCTGCAAACATAGATAAGCAAGCTGAGAATTGGAAGGGTGACAGCCGGCAGCCGTGCCAATAGAAAAGGACTACCTGGGAGCCAGACATGTCCAACGTGTGGCTCCATTTTGTTGTTGTTGTTACTTTGTGTATAGTAAAGGAATGGGCAACATGGTGCAGTTCAGGAAGAAGACCTGCTTGTGTAATATAAGATTAGGGTGCGGGTGGCCAGAAATGTGCACCCTATGCAAATGACACATTTAGTTCTAACCAATTTTTCATGCTCTATACAAATGACACACCTGTCCAACCAATCTTTCGTGCCCTATGTAAATCAAACACCACCCCCTGCTCAGGTATCTATAAAAGCCCCTACATTTCACTGCGGATCCAGCAGCCCATTTGGGACCCCTTTCTCTGCAGCAGAGGGAACTATTCTCTTTCACCTACTACACTTCTGCTCTTAACCTCACTCTTGTGTGTTCGTGTCCTAGGTTTTTATGGCCGTGAGACAGTGAATCTTGGGTACCACCCCAGAAGAACAAGGATGCTTCATTAAGTCCCTGGAAAATGACACTGAACCTGTCCTGCAGAAGACAGAGAGAATGCTCATCCAAGGTGAGCCATGGATTCATTCCTTGTATCTCTTCTACTTACAGATAAAAATTAGAATAGCTGATTTTACTGAGCACTTATGAGCCAAGCACTGTTGCTAAGCAAATCACATAATAACTCATTTAATCCTCCCTCAGCAACCCTGGCAGGCCTATCAGATTCCAGTGCTTATTTTCCATTGTTTCTTCAAATGTGGCGGCATTCAGGAGAATCTTTTTCTTTCTTTTTAGGGTTGAATACTGGTTTTTTTTGTTTGTTTGTTTGTTTTGGACAGAGTTTTGCTCTTGTTGCCCAGGCTGGAGTGTAATGGCATGATCTCAGCTCACTGTAACCTCCACCTCCTGGATTCAAGCAATTCTCCTGCCTCAGCCTCCCGAGTAGCTGAGATTACAGACATGTGCCACCACACCTGGCTAATTTTGTATTTTTAGTAGAGACAGGGGTTCTCCATGTTGGTCAGTCTGGCCGTGAACTCCCGACTTCAGGTGATCCACCCGCCTCGGCCTCCCAAAGTGCTGGGATTACAGGCATGAGCCACTGTGCCTGGCCTGAATACTGTTTTTTATCTATGAAAGAGGATATTCTGATTTCTCCTAAATGATGGCTATTTTAAATTTTGTTGCAATATCCAGTGACTTCTTTTCACTGGAAGGAAAGGAGGCATGCAGTTTTCTTTCCGTCAGCGCACTCAGGGCCACACAGGTATGGACACCTAGGAGCCAGGGTCATTTTCTGATGACAACAAGAGTCACTGGAAGCACAGGTAGGTGAGGGACTGATCGGGATGCTGGTTTGAAAGTGCAAGAGGGAGCTTCCTAAGGGGCAGGTAGCTGGAAGAAAAGAGGCCAGTGAGAGGCAGGAGAAGCAGCCCAGGCTGTCACTGAGGAGGGAACGATGTGGCTTAAATGGAGAAATGCACATAGGTCTGAAAGGTTTAGACAAATGTGGATTTCAGCACCCCCTCTCCCCACACCCCACTTATCAGCTGTGTGCCTGGGCGAGGCACTCCTTTCTGTGCCTGTGTGGCTTAGCTGAGGTGACCGCTAAGCAGGAGCAGTGCCTGGCTGGTGACCATATGAAGTAGCTGCATGTGGCAGCTTTCTTCCCTACCCACTCGAAGCAGAAATTGGTGACCAGTTTTTCACTCTGAGTCTCGCAGCTGGCACCAGAGAAAGTCTGAGGCTGCTTGTTCAGACAGGGCCACCACAGGATCAGAGCAAATCTGATCCTTGGGCCACTTTGGAAAAGGTGGGGAAAAAGACAGAAACAGAAAAACTGGGGCCAGATGCCTGGATTCCAGTCCATATGCAGGCCCAGCCCCTTCTCATTCTGGCTGTGCTGTGTCTGCCGGGTCCTGAGCCAACCGACAACTGGTCCCTGCCCTGTGCCCTCAGGAAGGTCCCATAGACCAGGGAAATCTCACAAACAAAGCCATTGGGTAATGCCAGAGAACACACATGCCAACTCCTCAGGCCGACGTCTTACTAAACCCCAATAGCTACTCTGGGAAAGAGATATCATCGTCTCCATTTCAAAGATAAGGAAACTGCAGCTTAGAGAGCCATGTGGCCAGTCGTTTAGCCTGGCAGTGGCAGAGGCAGGACAGAAGTCATTAACTTGTCCAGCTGCAAGTCTCATTTCCAGCCTAGCCCAGAAGACATCATCCTCCGCAGGCCTGGCTGCGACCGCACCCCTGTGCCTCACCTCTGAGACCAGCAGCAGGAAGGGGAGGCTCCATTTTGAGCAATGAGGAGCCCATGCCAAGCACAGCCACCTGCTCCTACAGAAGAGTGGAGCTGAAAGCTTCACGGTTTCCAGTTTTTCACATCTACCCTGAGCCAACAAAGGCTGTGGCTGTTGATCCCCAGGTAAATTGTCCAACCTCCAGATGGAGCAGAGTGAGGGGGAAGGAAGCCTGCTGGTTCTTGTCTCAGCTCAGCTTCTGAGCTCTGTAGGCTTGCACTAGCCTTGCCGCAACACGGAGCCTGTCTCCTGCCATACAATGGGGACACTGATACAAACCACACACACAATGAGAATCAAAAGAGATAATGGGTGAAAGGACCTCACCTGCCACGGAGTCCGTCCTTAGAGAACTCTCACACTCTCGAGTAAATTATTTCCTCAGAGACACGGAGCTTGTGGGTCAGGGACATGGGTCCTGCCACTGAGCTGCTCTGTGATTCTAAAACAGTGGCTTCCCTTCTCTGAGCTCAGATCTGCACTGGACAGGCTGCTCTGACCTCCTGTGTCCCTGGGCTGGGAAGAGACTGTGTCCCCAGTTTGTCCAAGAACCCTTGGCCATGACTGAATGTGGCCAGTGTCCTACCTTATTGGAGCAGCAGGAAAAGGAGAACACAAAACCCAAACGGCAGCTAAACAGGGAACCCGCTCTCCCTGACTCATAAGGATTCGTTGTGATTCAAGCAGCCTGTGCCTCTGTCCCCATGCTGCTCCTTCTACCGGGATGCTGCTGTCCACTCCTATTCTACTGAGACACGCAGATGTGCTATCATGGCTTCGCTCCCTCTCTCTTTCTCTCTCTCTCTCTCTCTCTCTCTCTCTCTCTCTCTCTCTCTCTCTCTCACACACACACACACACACACACACACACACAGACACACAGACACACACACACCTCTAAGCCTTCCTTCAGGCTTGTAAGTCACCTGTCCACAAAACCTGCCTTCAGCGGCCCCTTAGCCTTGAGCGCTCCCTCATTCCCCCTCGCAGCCCGAGTGAGGCAGGAGGAGGCAGGTTCTGGAGGTTGGATCGCGCAGCTCCGGCCCCTCGCTGGGTCCTCTCACCATCTGGGGCAGTGACCCCGCGTGGGGAGCACCTCAGTGCTGCTCCTGATTGTAGAGGAACCCTTCCTCAGCAGGCAGAGGGTCCTGGAGGGCCTGGGGGACCTGGTCTCTGCCATCAAAAGACGCCGGTCACGGGGGCAGCAGGTGGCAAACACCGAGGCAACTGACTTGCCTGACTTTAATCCTCACGGTTTTTTTGGTTTGCTTTTAAGTAAAATGCAGGTGCAGGGTGCCGGGCTGGGGACTCCCGGAGCCCCGGGGGGCTGAGCGAGGATGGGGCCCGCTGTTCCGCTCCGCTCCCAAACCTCAGCCGTAGCATTTGCGGGGCGGAGGGGCCCCAGCGCGACGGATCCCGAACAGACCCAGGCGGCTCCCGGCAACCTGGCGTCCCCGAGGACGCAGCCCCAGAGGGGTGAGGCCCCCCGAGCCGGAGCCCGCGACCCGGGGCCACCGCGCCAGGCCGGGGCGGTCCCCACCGCCGGAGCGGGAAGGGGCTCCGCGCTCCTGGGCGCCCGCGGGAGCCGCAGGGCCCTGCCGGGGGAATCCGCGTCGGGACCCTCCGCCCCGGGTGTGGACGCGGAGGGGACGCGGCGGGGGCGGCTGGGGCGCGGGCGGGCGAGAGCTGGACACGCGGTGAGGCCGACCTCCCGGTGCGTGGCAGGCGGGGGAGCGGGGCCCAGGGGCAGCTCCTGCCCCTCCACAAGCCAGACCCCACGGCCCCACGACTCGAGGGGCTGCGCCGCCGGCCGTGGACACGTGGGGTGCCCTCCGCCCCAAGCCTGGACCCCTGACGGGCTCCCGGAGTCCGGGCTGTGCCTTCCGCAGCAGGGCTGCGCTGCAGGCGGGAGAAACGTCCTTTACTCCCAGATTTGGGTCGCTGGGCTGCCTGTCGGCGGCTCTGATAGGCCCCTTGCCCTTGTTAACCTTGACCGCGGCGGCTGGGTGGGCAGGGGCTGCACACCCCGGGCTCCGCCCCAGTTTTCTCTTGCTGGGTGACTTGGGCATATTATTTCTAATAAAGTACAGCAACATGACTTCTTGAAAGCAGGCCTTGTGAATTGTGCCTGGATTTTAACTTATAAAAGGGAGGCGAATGCCATTAGAAGGTGTTTCATACATTTACACCATAAACAAGAGGCACAGCTGGTCATACTGGACCTCACAAAGGCTGAATGTGAAAGCAGAGATATCAGGGTACTGGGAATGTATCTTTATGACCGTGCTGGTTGGAAGCAACCAAGCAGAGCTGTCCTCTCTCTTGTACAAAGTAAAATCATGTATGT
This sequence comes from Leontopithecus rosalia, assembly GCA_028533165.1. NCBI lineage: Eukaryota > Metazoa > Chordata > Mammalia > Primates > Cebidae > Leontopithecus > Leontopithecus rosalia. Next base: position 186,885,066 of record CM052649.1, read on the forward strand.
AAGGGGTCAGTGGTTGGGAAGATTATAATCTTTGCATGCTAATAAAAGCTGCCTGACCTAGGCGTGGTGGCTCACGCCTGTAATCCCAGCACTTTGGGAGGCTGAGTTGGGCGGATCATCTGAGGCCAGGAGTTTGAGACCAGCCTGGTCAACAGGGTGAAACCCCATCTCTATTTAAAAAAAAAAAAAAAAAAGCTGCCCGACAAGGAGCATGTAAACCACAGTGATTGCTTATCTGGCCCTGTGACCCAGCAGGTTTATGAAACAGTCAAAAACAGCAGCTGTCAAATGACTGACACAATCTAACAACATGCTCAATCAATGTGTCACTAGTGGAAATCCTGAATTTCCTCACTTCTGCAGTTTCTTTTAGTTCCTAAGGTACTTTTAATGAATAAAATCTGCCTTAAATGTTAACACCTGATAAATTGTCTCTGGAGGACTTTTAATTGGCTGACTTAATCAAAATGCTAGCTCTTGCCATCTAAGTACCATTAAATGAAATTTCTAAGGTTCCTAAGGAGTCAACTGTTACATTTTTAACTTCTTTTTAATGATATATTCTTTTACAAAAAAACCTCTCGGGGCCGGGTGCGGTGGCTCACGCCTGTAATGCCAGCACTTTGGGAGGCCGAGGCGGGTGGATCACGAGGTCAAGAAATCGAGACCATCCTGGACAACATGGTGAAACCCCGTCTCTACTAAAAATACAAAAAAAAAAAAAAAATCTCTCTTATGGCTATTTTGAATAGTTGGGCTTTTGCTGCTAACTTGTAAGTAATAGGATTATATATATTTTGTGAAATCTAATACAGAAAACAACATTTATATTGGATACTCATCAATATGGTGTATATATCTGGTATAAACAACATTTTTTGGCAAATTGAATTTGGCATTTTTCTCTTTTCTGGTATATTGTGATGCACCACTATCAGTTTGTCTCCTGTTGGGGCATAAAGAGGTGATTGCCATTTGCATTATCTACCAAAAACCTGTGGTAGCTCATGGTATTATTGACCGCAGGTTCCAATGTCTCGTTGCAGATTCAAATATTATATTGCAGTGTCAATTTAATATTTAGATGTGTGTTAGATCTCTGTATAAACTGTAATTAAATTGCTTTTTCGTAACACCAATAGTAATTAGTACACACTGAAAATCCAATACTTATTTTCTTCTTTTTAACTGAAAATCACATTTGTGGGTACCTATTATCAACACTGCATTCATAATTCAATTTATATTCTGTATATCTAGTTATGAATTTTACATAGCACTTAATTTGACACTTAAGATAAATCTATTTGATTTGAATATAACAGGCAGGGTGTGTGTGTGTGTAATTCAGTTCCTTGAACCTTGAGAAACTGATTTTACAAATATACAGATATAAATCTATGAGGTTCATTATATGTTTTTTTGCAAAGCTATATATACATTTTTCCTGTTTATTAAAATACTGGCATTGGTATTATGCAGATATATTTGTAGAACTTAGAGCAGAAATAAAATGTAAAAATTAATGCTTAATAACTACTTCTGGTAAATCAATAAAAAATAAAAAGTATACATCTTTACAGGGTGGTTATTTACAATTGCTTAGAGCTTACCTGGTCAGCAAAGGCCTATCTTCTTTAATACTTTGCTTACATTGCACCTGCTCAGTTACAGTCTCTCCTGGAGAGAAATGACTCTGACTGAGCATGGCCAAGAAAACAAAGACAATTTTTGGCAGAGAAATCATATGTGTAAAGAAACAGAGCTGTGGAAGAGAAAATAATATTCAGTGAATAAATAAATCAATTTTACCACAGTTATTTTTAAAAAATACTTTGAAATCAAATCAAATTTACTTATTTAATTATAAAATTGCAAATATAGGGGTGAATGAAATGATAGGTCTGTGTCTTTGCAGAGTTTACACTGCAGGGTTTGGAAAATAAAGACAATTAGAGAATAAATAATCCCTCATATAAATCATGTAGTTGATACTGCATTTTGGAAGAAGGCTTGCCAATGCCTACATACATAAGTCAAAGATACAAATATATTTAAATTATATCTATGGTCATGAAATGGCATCATTTGTCTGGGGTAGCACCCAAGGTTCTTTGCTTCATGCCAAGAAAATTAAGGACATAGACGTGCAAGGAGTAAGTTGAAAAGGAGAAATTTAATAGGCAAAAGAGAAAAGCTCCCTTGTGCAGAAGAAGAGCATTCAGAACAGATCTTCCATTTGTGGCAAGGTGCTCTTGGTTTTATAGATGAGCTTGAGGAGGCAGTGGTATCTGATTTACATAAGGCACAGAGGATTGGTTGCATCAGGTGTGCCATTTACATAGCGTGCCAAGAAGCTGGCCATCCCACCCTAATCTCTTGCTGTGCAGATGGATTCTCTACCTGGCCAGTGCCATGTTGTCTATTCCCTGAATTCACACATGGTGAAAAAGAAAGGGGAAGATGGAGCCTCCATGTTGGACATGGCTGGCTCCCAGGTAGCCTTTTCCTATTGGCACAGCTGCCAGCACTCACCTGTGCAAGCTTTTAGCTTATCTGCTTGCAGCTTCTGTTTTCAGGCTGCTTTTTGTGAGATAAGTAATGCTTTGGAGGCTTTTTATTTAAAAAAATCTAAACAAGGACTTACCCTATCTGCCTAAATAATTTCATTTTACCTTCTATATCAGTTATATATCTACATAATGGCACAATTAAAAAAATGCTCGACTGTTTATAAAAGCACTAAAAGTCTGAAAAATCACCAAAATAGTCACAAACAGTTGAATAAATTGTAGCGTATTTATATAATGTAACTTTGTGACATTTATGTGTAACATTTATATAATGCTTTTTTCTTTTCTTTCTTCATTGTTTTTTGTTACTTTTGTTTTTTGGGTTTTTTTTCTAACATTTATATAATGTAACATTGCCCATCAGTGAATATGGACAAACCACAACTATAGACAGCAGCAAAGAGCAATCTGACAACATTGCTGAGCAACAAAAGCCAGCCAAAAATAAGAACGTATTTTATTAGTCAATTTATTTGAAGTTCAAAACAGGCAAATCTTATTTTTTATATAAAAAGCCAGGATATAAGTTACTCTTGGGGAACAGTAATTAAAAGGGAAAATAAAGGAGGGAGAGTTCTCAGGTTTTTAAAACTCTTCCACCACTGGGTGCTGAGTCCATGGTGTATGCATTTTGTAAAAATTCATCAAGCTGTTTTTTTCAATAATAGATGTACTTTTTTTTTTTTTTTTTTTTGAGAGGGAGTCTTGCTGTGTCACCCAGGCTGGAGTGCAATGGTGCAATCTCGGCTTGCTGCAACCTCCACCTTCTGGGTTCAAGCGATTCTCTGCCTCAGCCTCCTGAGTAGCTGGGATTACAGGTGCCAGCAACCACACCTGGGTAATTTTCTTTTTCTCGTATTTTTAGTAGAGATGGGGTTTTACCATCGTGGCCAGACTTGTCTTGAACTCCTGACCTTGTGATCCACCTGCCTCGACCTCCCAAAGTCCTGGAATTATAGGCGTGAGCCACCATGCCCAGCCTTAGATGCACTTTTTATGTGTGTAAAATTAAAAAACATTTAAAAAGTGTTTCCATTTATCTTTTTTTTTTTTTTTGAGACGGAGTTTTGCTCTTGTTACCCAGACTGGAGTGCAATGGTGCAATCTCGGCTCACCGCAACCTCTGCCTCCTGGGTTCAGGCAATTCTCCTGCCTCAACATCCTGAGTAGCTGGGATTACAGGCATGCACCACCGTGCCCAGCTAATTTTTTGTATTTTTAGTAGAGACGGGGTTTCACCATGTTGACCAGGATGGTCTCGATCTCTTGACCTCATGATCCACCCGCCTCGGCCTCCCAAAGTGCTGGGATTACAGGTGTGAGCCACCGCGCTCGGCTCCATTTATCTCTTTTATTTCATTTCAGTCAAATTTAATGACATAAAATTGTTTAAAACATTATTTTATGTTTAATTCTTGACTTTACCTATAAATATCCTTTTTGTGTTTCTTAATATTTTTATTTCTCTTAAAGTAGCTTCATCAATTTTTTTAACATGTTAAAAAAATACTGACTTCACTGGACAAGTTATTATCCCCAAATAGCAGATGAGTCAGGAGGATTAAGAGACCTGCCGGAGGTTATACAGGCACTGAGCCAGCTCTCTAACCACTGAGCACACGGTCTCACCCAGGAAACACACAAGCAATAGTACTTCTAAGGATACATGAAATCATACCAGCAAATGCAAGTTTATGTAAAGATAAAATAAACTTAAACAGAGTTTACCTGCAGAGAGGGCACTAGGATATAGAGTATGGAAGCTCACATCAAAATCAGCATTCTCTAGGTGTTTTTTTTTTTTTTCTTTCTGTAGAGATGTGGTCTTGCTATATTGCCCACGCTGATCTCAAACTTTTTGGCTCGAGCAATTTTCCTGCCTCAGCCTCCCAACGTGCTTTCTGTAATTTAAAAAATACATGTATGGGTCAAGTGTTCTGGTTCATGCCTGTAATTTCAACACTTTGGGTGGCTGAGGGGGAAAGATTGTTTGATTGCAGGAGTTTAAGACAAGCCTGGACAACATAGTGAATTCTCATGTCAACTAAAAATCAAAAAAATTAGCTAGATATGGAGGTACAAAGTCCTATGTACTTGAGAGGCTGAGGTGGAGGGAACACTTGAGCCTTGGAGATGGAGGCTGTGGTCAACTATAATTTCACCACTGCACTCCAGCCTGGGCAGCAGAATGAGATTCTGTCTCAAAAATAATACTTATAGACAAAATGCATTCATATAATTTTGTTATTCATGGTATTAAATTAATTTTAAAATGAGAAAAAATAAAAAATATTCAAAGGCCATACCATCCCTTCCTGATCTTTCTCTTGCCCTTCACATTAGCTCTTTATTCCCGAAGCAAACCTGCCTGTAGGGCTAGAAGTTCCCTTGCTGCAAACTTTTTACATTCTCAATATGATGCCATTTTAGCTTTCCTGAAGATATTCCTCATGTTAGAGGAGAGCTCTGCTTTACATTTGTGTATGTGAAGAGACTATGTGGTTCGCTTTCTTACTTTTTCTATGATTAAAAACAAATCCTGGTGGCTGGCAGCGAGACCAGCCAGCTAAACTGAGAGTAGCAGGCAGAAACTTGCAATCAATGGGCTGCACTGACTTTTTAAACATACTTTTTTCAACTACATAGAAAATTTCCTGAGGGTTCAGTATTATGCATCTTTGAATCCAAACATCTCATTCTTTGCCTTATGCATAGTACAAACTTGTTCACAATTTATAACACATAGACAAGAACTCAGGCAGCAATATGCAAGCCAGACTCAGTCCAAGTGGGCCAAATGGGCGGGCCACCTCCTGCAGCAGGTAGCGTGGTCAAGCAAGGATCCAGCACCGTGTCACCAGCCACAGGTCCCTGGATTGCAAAGTGACCGAGAAGGAAATTCTGCCTCAGGAAATTAGTAAGAAACATCAGAGGCATCAATTCTCAGCAGTGTGTGACGATTTTCTGAAGCTAAAGCTATTCAAATCAAGACTTTATTATTATTATTATTTATTATAGTTAATAGAATCAAATAGAAGGCAAAAATCTGTAGGATTTAGAAAGCAGGATTGAAAGTTTAACGTTGCAGTAGCACTCTTAGGTAAAGTAAATTAAAATTTTTAGTCTCTAAATTTGTGATTATTACAATTAATTTAAATTGCCACTTGTGTATGAAACATAAAATCTGACTGGAGGCAAGCATAATTGTAGATGAAAAGGCAAAAAAAAGAAAAACGTGAGTAGGTGAGATCTTCAAGTTCTACTCTATGCTTCTTTTTAGGAAATAGTTTTCTCCTCTCCTGGTTCCAATCCCTAGTGACACGGGAGTTAAGAAGAAATTATTTAGGCAGATAGCAAGGGTATGAGAGTCCTCTGTAAGGCTTTTCTTTCTTTTTTTTTTTTTTAGACGGAGTCTCACTTTTGATGCCCAGGCTGGAGTGCAATGGAGCGATCTCGGATCACCACAACCCCTGCCTCCCGGGTTCAAGCAATTCTCCTACCTCAGCCTTCCAGGTAGCTGGGATTACAGACAGGCATGTGTCACCATGTCTCAGACAAGAAAGAATTTATAACTTAGACACACACGAGGAGTTGGTTTAGGAGTGGCAAGTTTAATAGACAAAGAAGAGGAGAGACAAAAAAAGACTTCCAGCCGGGTGCGGTGGCTCACGCCTATAATCCCAGCACTGTGGGAGGTCGAGACGCGTAGATCACGAGGTCAAGAGATCGAGACCATCCTGGTCAGCAAGGTGAAACCCCGTCTCTACTAAAAATACAAAAATTAGCTGGGCATGGTGGTGCGCGCCCATAGTCCCAGCTACTCAGGAGGCTGAGGCAGGAGAATCGCTTGAACCCAGGAGGCGGAGGTTGCGGTGAGCTGAGATCGCGCCATTGCACTCCAGCCTGGGTAACAAGAGCAAAACTCCGTCTCAAAAAAAAAAAAAGTTTCCTTATTCTAAGAAAGTGGGTCGCCCAAGAAGGGTCCTGGTTTGTAGCAGAAGGCAATCAGTTTAGTACAGAGGCTTGAAGAAGCAGTGATTGATTCACACAGGGCTCAGGGAAGTGGTTTGACCAAGTGTGCCATTTACATAGCCCACGAAAAAACTGGTTCTGCCCCTCGAGTCTTTTATAATGCACAGAGCCTCCACCTGGCAGTAGCCATAATACCCACACATGTGGTTTTACACGGAGGCTGCCATGACAACAGTACACGTGGTGACAAAGAAAAGAGGGTGGAAGACACCAAATTAAATGTACCTGGCTACCAGTTACAGCTGCCTTCTTTTACATATAAAACCCTTAGTGTGTGTATCTAGGCCTAACTTTTCAGGCCACTTACTGTTAGAGAAGAAATGGTTTGGGGGCTGCTTTTTATTAAAAAAAATTGCAGAACCAAAAGAGAGCCTGCAAAGCCCAGTCCATTCTAAGCAAAAAGAACAAAGCTGGAGGTATCACACTGCTGAACTTCAAACTATACGACAAGGCTATAGTAAGCAAAGCAGCATGATACTGGTACCAAAACAGAGATACAGACCAATAGAACAGAACAGAGGCCTCAAAGGAAACACCACACATCTACAACCATCAGAACTTTCACAAACCCAACAAAAACAAGCAATGGGAAAAGGATTCCCTGTTTAATAAATGGTGTTGGGAAAACTGGCTGGCCATGTGCAGAAAGCAGAAACTGGACCCCTTCCTGACACCTTACACTAAAATTAACTCCAGATGGATTAAAGACTTAAACATAAGACCCAACACCATAAAAATCCTAGAAGAAAATCTAGGCAAAATTATTCAGGACATAGGCATAGGCAAAGACTTCATGACCAAAACACCAGAAGCATTGGCAACAAAAGCCAAAAGATAAATGGGACCTAATCAAACTCCACAGCTTCTGCACAGCAATAGAAACAGTCATTAGAGTGAACTGGCAACCAACAGAATGGGAAAAAATTTTTGCTGTTTATCTATCTGACAAAGGGCTGATATCCAGAATTTACAAAGAACTCAAACAGATATACAAGAAAAAACAAACAAGCCCATTCAAAAATGGGCAAAGGATATGAACAGACACTTTACAAAAGAAAACATACATGAGGCCAACAAACATACGAAAAAATGCTCATCACCACTGGTCATTAGAGACATGCATATCAAAACTACATTGAGATACCATCTTACAACAGTTAGAATGGTGATCATTAAAAAATCTGGAGACAACAGATGCTGGAGAGGATGTGGAGAAACAGGAACACTTTTACACTGTTGGTGGGAGTGTAAATTAGTTCAACCATTGTGGAAGACTGTGGCAATTCCTCAAGGATCTAGAAATAGAAATTCCATTTGACCCAGCAATCCCATTACTGAGTATATATCCAAAGGATTATAAATTGTTTTACTATAAGGACACATGCACATGAATGTTCATTGCAGCCCTGTTTATAATAGCAAAGACCTGGAACCAACCCAAATGCCCATCGATGATAGACTGGACAGGGAAAATGTGGCACATATACAACATGGAATACTATGCAGCCATCAAAAACGATGAGTTCATGTCCTTTGTAGGGACGTGGATGAACCTGGAAATGACCTTTCTCAGCAAACTGACACAAGAACAGAAACTCAAACCCACATGTTCTCACTCATAGGTGGGTGTTGAACAATGAGAACACATGGACACAGGGAGGGGAGCATCACATACTGGGATCTGTCGTGGGGAAATAGGGGAGGGACAACAGGGGGTGGGGAGTTGGGGAGAGATAGCATGGGGAGAAATGCCAGATATAGGGAAATGCCAGATATAGGTGATGGGGAGGAAACCACACTGCCATGTGTGTACATATGCAACAATCTTGCAGATTCTTCACATGTACCCCAAAACCTAAAATGAAATTTAAAAAACCACCTGGGAATCAAACGAACAACAACAGCAAAAAATTTCACTGAGAACTCTTACCCTAACAGCTGCCTAAAAATAATTTCTTAATAACTTCTGTGTTATTTCACCCTTCAGGTGATGTAAACCTAACCTGCTGTTAGGAGGGGTGGAATGGCAACTTTTTCTGGCTACTTACTGCTGAAAAGGGGTGCTGTGGTGGGGGGACAGCAGCTGGGGCTCGTTCTGGGGTTGATCTAAGGGTTCTCTTGAAAGAATGACATGTCCATGTGTGGCTCTGTTCATAGCACCATTTGAAGTTTGATTGTTTCTAAGGGAAAAGAGATAAATTTTACAAGAAGATTTAAAACATAGGGTTAGAATATGAGTATTTAGCTTACTGTTGTTGCAAGTCCTATAGTCTTGAGACTATGTGAAAAGACCTAATCTACATTTGATAGGTGTACCTGAATGTGACGGAGAGAATGAATCCAACCTAGAAAATACTCTTTGAGATATTATCCAGGAAAACCTCTCCAACCTAGCAAGGGAGGCCAATATTCAAGTCCAGGAAATACAGAGAACACCACAAAGATATTCCTCAAGAAGAGCAACCCCAAGGAACATAATCATCAGATTCACCAGGGTTGAAATGAAAGAGAAAATGCTAAGGGCAGCCAGAGAGAAAGGTCGGGTTACCCACAAAGGGAAGCCCATCAGACTCACAGAAGATCTCTCAGCAGAAACCCTACAAGCCAGAATAGAGTGGGGGCCAATATTCAAGATCCTTACAGAAAAGAACTTTCAACCCAGAATTTCATATCCAGCCGAACTAAGGTTCATAAGTGAAGGAGAAATAAAATCCTTTACGAACAAGCAAGTACTAAGAGATTTCATCACCACCAGGCCTGCTTTACAAGAGCTCCTGAAAGAGGCACTAAACATAGAAAGGAACGACCAGTAACAGCCACTCCAAAAACATACCAAATGGAAAAGAGCATCAACACAATGAAGAAACTGCATCAACTAATGGGCAAAACAGCCAGCTAGCATCAAAATGGCAGGATCAAATTCACACATAACAATATTAACCCTAAATATAAATGGGCTAAATGCTCCAATCAAAAAACTCAGACTGGCAAATTGGATAAAAAGCTAAAACCCATCAGTGTGCTGTATCCAGGAGACCCATCTCATATGCAAGGATACACAAAGGCTCAAAATAAAGGGATGGAGGAAGATTTATCAAGCAAATGAAGAGGAAAAAAAAAGGAGGAGTTGCAATTCTCACATCTGATAAAATAGACCTTAAACAAATAAAGATCAAGAGACAAAGAAGGACAACATAATGTTAAAAGGATCACTGCAACAAAAAGAGCTAATGATCCTAAATATATATGCATCCAATACAGGAGCACCCAGATTTGGCATTTCTCTCCAGGCTGTCCCTCCCCAGCTCCCCCAACCCCCGTTGTCCCTTCCCTATTCACCCCAACAGACCCCAGTGTGTAGTGCTCCCCTCCCTGTGTCCATGTGTTCTCATTGTTCATCACCCACCTATGAGTGAGAATATGTGGTATTGTTATTTTGCGATACGTTCCGTCAATACCTAGTTTATTGAGGGTTTTTAGCATAAAGGGCTGTTGAATTTTGTCAAAGGCCTTCTCTGCATCTATTGAGATAATCGTGTGGTTTTTGTCTTTGGTTCTGTTTATGTGGTGAATTACGTTTATAGACTTGCGTATGTTGAACCAGCCTTGCATCCCCAGGATGAAGCCTACTTGATCATGGTGGATAAGTTTTTTGATGTGCTGTTGCAATCGGTTTGCCAGTATGTTATTGAAGATTTTTGCATCTATGTTCGTCGTGGATATTGACCTGAAGTTTTCCTTTCTTGTTGAGTCTCTGCCGGGTTTTGGTATCAGGATGATGTCGGTATCATAAAATGATTTGAGAAGTATTCCCTCTGTTTGGATTGTTTGGAATAGTTTCAGAAGGAATGGTAGCAGCTCCTCTTTGTATGTCTGATAGAATTCAGCTGTGAACCCATCTGGTCCTGGGCTTTTTTTGGGTGGTAGGCTTTTCATTGCTGCCTCAACTTCAGCCATAGTTATTGGTCTATTCAGGTTTCGACTTCTTCTTGGTTTAGGCTTGGGAGGATTCAAGTGGCCAGGAATTTATCAATTTCTTCCAGGTTACTAGTTTATGTGTGTAGAGTTGTTTGTAATAATCTCTGATGACAGTTTGTATTTCTGTAGAATCTGTGGTGCTATCTCCTTTATCGTTTTTCATTGCATCTATTTGATCATTCTCTTTTTTCTTTTTTATTGATCTGGCTAGTGGTCTTTCTATTTTCTTTAGACCCCAGTGCGTAGTACTCCCTTCCCTGTGTCCATGTGTCCTCATTTTTCATCACCCGCCTATGAGGGAGAATATGCGGTATTTCATTTTCTGTTCTTGTGTCAGTTTGCTGAGAATGATGTTCTCAGGTTCCTCCATGTCCCTACAAAGGACACGAACTCATCATTTTTGACTGCTGCATAATATTCCATGGTGTATATGTGCCACATCATGGATGGGCATTTGGGTTGGTTCCAGGTCTTTGCTATTGTAAACAGTGCTGCAATGAACATTCGTGTGCATGTGTCTTTATAGTAGAATGATTTATAGTCCTTTGGATATATACCCAGTAATGGGATTGCCGGGTCAAATGGAATTTCTATTTCTAAGGCCTTGAGATGGGGTTTCACCATGTTGGTCAGACTGGTCTCGAACTCCTGACATCATGATCTGCCCACATCAGCCTCTGAAAGTGCTGGGATCATAGGCGTGAGCCACTGCCACCCGCCCTAGAGTCTCACTCTTTCATCCAGGATGGAGGGCAGTGGCACGATCTCAGCTTGCTGCAGCCTCCACCTCCGGGGTTTAAGCGATTCTCATGGCTCAGTCTACCGAGTAGTTGGGATTACAGGTACTCACCACCATGCCGACTAATTTTTTAATTTTTAGTCAAGACAGGGTTTCACCATTTTGGCCAGGCTGGTCTTGAACTCTTGACCTCAAGTGATCCACCTGCCTTGGCCTCCCAAAGTACAGGGATTACAGGAGTTAGCCACCATGCCTGGCCTGAAATATCTTTGTATTTATTTACTTATTTTTTGAGATGGAGTCTTGCTTTCTCATCCAGGTTAGAGTTTAGTGGCACAATCTTGGCTCACTGCAACTTCTGCTTCCCGGGTTCAAGTGATTTTCCTGCCTCAGCCTCCCAAGTAGCTGGGGTTACAGGGCATGCAACACCATGCCTGGCTAAGTTTTGTATTTTTAGTAGACATGGGGTTTCACCATCTTGGCCAGCTGGGTCTTGAACTTCTGACCTCGTGATCCACCGGTCTGGCCTCCCAAAGTGCTGAGATTACAGTCGTGAGTCACTGTGCCTGGCCTCGAAATTTTCTTTCTTTTTTTTGGCAATATCTGATTATTAATTGGGAAAGTTAGTTCCTAAGTATTTAAATAATATCCTGAAAGAAGATGACTTACTATTGCCACATTATTAATTTTTTATCTGATTCTTATAGCTATTGTGTTCTCTTTCTTTCACTTTGTCTTCTTTGCTATCTCATTTATTTTATATTGACAGATTTTCATTTCTTTATCATTTTTTATTGAATATCTTTCTAGGTTTATTTATGTTTACCATGGACATTGCATAAGACCTCTTAAAGGCCGGGCGCGGTGGCTCAAGCCTGTAATCCCAGCACTTTGGGAGGCCGAGGCGGGTGGATCACGAGGTCAAGAGATCGAGACCATCCTGGTCAACATGGTGAAACCCCGTCTCTACTAAAGATACAAAAAATTAGCTGGGCATGGTGGTGCGTGCCTGTAATCCCAGCTACTCAGGAGGCTGAGGCAGGAGAA
>CM052649.1:186897934-186925026 GCA_028533165.1 Leontopithecus rosalia
CCCCGCGTGGCTCCTCCACTGGGAATCTTCTGCTCCTGAGCGACCAGAATTTGTCTGAAAGTGTGGCGTCCTCTAGTTCTATGAGCTTTAACTGCGAGCTGCAATCCCGAGTTGTTAGCGATCGGCCATCTTGGATCGTTCCCCTGGAGACTATTATTCTAAGTGAAGTAACCCAGGAACAGAAAACCAAACATTGTATGTTCTCACTTGTAAGTGGGAGGTAAGCTACAGGATGCAAAGTCATAAGAATTATGTAATGAACTCTGGGGACTAGGAAGGAAGGGCACTAGAGTGCTGAGGGATAAAACACTACACGTTGGGCAACGTGTACGGTGCTCCAGTGATGGGTGCACCAAAATCTCAAAAATCACCTGGATAAAGAAATTATCTGGGCCAGGTGTGGTGGCTCATGCCTGTAATCCCAGCACTTTGGGAGGGCAAGATGGGTGGATCACCTGAGATCAGGAGTTCAAGACGAGCCTGGCCAACATGGTGAAACTCTGTCTCTACTAAAAATACAAAAATTAGCCTGGCATAGTGGTATATGCCTGTAATCCCAGCTACTCTGGATGCTAATCTTAACCTACTTCATAAGTTAAAGAGAACTTATTCAAAATACGTTAAAGAGCATTGTCAGGGAGCCATTACTCCTCTGAATGAGCATAACTTTTAGGTCCTTTTCTCATGGTTTAGAGTAAATGAGGCAATGGTTAGACATTTATCCCCCATAATTAGGTCTATAGTAGATTCTATTGTAAAGGCCATGGTTACACAATAGACTTTAAACTTTCTTTAAAGTGGTGCTAAATAATGAATTTCTCTAGATTACTTACTGGATAAACAGAGAAGAGTCTGTGCAGTTCGAATACTTGTGTTTGCACATAGAAAAATACATTGGATGTTAGAGAGATTCAGTTGTAGGAGATTAATTAACAGGATGCTTGGTTGAAATGAATAGATCTTTTCTCTAGCTAATTATTTGATTTATTTAATTTTAGTTGGTTGTTCATAGGGACCCTAGCTAAAAAGCATAGCAACCTCTTAGTATTACCCTCCTGATGTCAAAATAGTAGTCTCACTACTGCACTATATTCTCTCAAAAGTTATAAATGTTTGCATGAAGTCATCTCTAGAATGCCAAATGGTTTCTCATTAACTGGAATGACAAAAACTCAAAGACATATGTGACCATGAGGACACCATAACCTATGAATAACATAATAGATAAGGACAAAACCCCAAAACAATGGAAACTAATTGGCACTAAGGCCCTGAGTTTTGGTTAAAATCTGACCCACTTGAGAAAGCAACCAAATGGGGGGAGTTTTTTAAACAAAATTATTGGAGGTCACTCTTCCTGACTGAGCTTCTGCACTAAGCCCAGACAAAACCAAACCAAAATGGAGTCACTCATACTAAATGCCACATAAAGTGATAATTTAAGGAAAGAGGTAGATTCTTAAGATCTATAGACCAGGTTTTGTTTTTCTTCTGTAAACAGCAGATTTCAATACAAAGAGGTCCTCTTACGGTAAGGGTTTAAAAAAATAATAATCTGAAGTCCTTGTTTCTACTTTACAAAACACATAGTGGAATTTGAGACTAAGTAAGTACTTTTTTTTTTTTTTTTGAGATGGAGTCTTGCTCTGTCACCCAGGCTGGAGTGCAGTGGTGTGATCTTGGCTCACTGCAACCTCTGCCTCCTGGGTTCAAGTGATTCTCCTGCGTCAGCCTCCCTAGTAGCTGGGATTATAGGTGTGTGCCACCTCGCCCAGCTAATTTTTGTAGTTTTTAGTAGAGATGAGGTTTCACCATGTTGGCCGGGCTGGTCTAAAACTCCTGACCTCAAGTAATCCACCTGCTTTGGCCTCCCAAAGTACTGGGATTACAGGTGTTAGCCACCATGCCTGGCCGTAAGTACATTATTAATGGTGACAGATTGATATCAATGTCCAAAGTGTTTATCTATATCTGAAAATTGAGAAGGTAACAAAAAGGGAGAAATTGTTAAATTAATTATAGCCGAAACCTGCCCCCTTTCCTGTATGAGTTTGGTCAGTAGATGTTTTTGAAGATAGTAAACTGAAACCTAAGTAGATATGTAAGTAGGCTGTAACACATTCTTGTGCCAACCGCTGTGTTTTTGCCAATAAAAAAAGTCAACTGTTCAAACAATGTTCAAATAACGCAGATCCCAAGCTGTAATCATTCTGGTTGTTTCAGCCCCTCATTTTCATTTTCTGTGTGTCACTTTGCTTTTTTGGTCCATAAATCATTTTTGACTAGGTGGCTGTGCTGGAGTCTCTCTGAGCCTACTCTAGATCCACAGGCTGCCCGATTTGCAATTATTTTTTGCTCAATTAAACTGTCAAATTTAATATCTCTAAAGTTGGTTGTTTTTAAGTTTTTAATTTTTTTTACAATAAAAAATAAATAATGTGTTGGGCTTTGATTTTCTAAACTCATCCCTCAGCTATTTTCCCAAATTATTCTACATTCTTTCGAAATGCTTCTGCGTTTTTGTTTTTGTTTTTTTTTAAATTTTTGAGATAGGGTCTCACTCTATTCCAATCTCTGCATTCCAGTCTCCCAGATTGGAATGCAGTGGTGTATTCAATTATGGCTCACTGCAGCCTTGATCTTCCATGCTCAAGCAATCCTCCTGCCCCAGCTCCCCAGATAGCTGGGACAACAGGTATGCACCATTAAGCCATTATGCCTGGCTAATTTTTTAAACGTTTTTCATGAAGACAAGATCTTACTACGTTTCCCCAAGTTGCACTTGAACTCCTGAGCTCAAATGATTCTCCCATCTCAGTCTCCTGAAGTGCTAAAATTACAGATGTGAGCCACTGTGTGCATCTGCAGTTCTTGAGAGGAGTATTACGAAAAATTAAACAGTACTAAATGGGCACAGATTTGAAAGGAATCTGGCGTCTATTCTAGAAGTGTCACTCTCGAGGGTTTCAAGGGTCTAAGGCAGCTACCTTAGTAGTGTGATCTATGCAGGTGCATGGGCTTTGGGGTCAGACAGAGTTGTTCCTGAATCTCAGCCCAGCCACTTAGTAGCTGTGAGTCTTTGAACAAGTTTCTTGATGTGGACAAGTTCTATAAGTCACATACGCAGGCCGGGCACGGTAGCTCACACCTGTAATCCCAGCACTTTGGGAGGCCGAGGCGGGTGGATCACGAGGTCAAGAGATGGAGACCATCCTGGTCGAAATGGTGAAACCCCGTCTCTACTGAAGATACAAAAAATTAGCTGGGCATGGTGGTGAGCGCCTGTAATCCCAGCTACTCGGGAGGCTGAGGCAGGAGAATTGCCTGAACCCAGGAGGCGGAGGTTGCGGTGAGCCGAGATCGCGCCATTGCAGTCCAGCCTGGGTAACAAGAGCGAAACTCCGTCTCAAAAAAAAAAAAAAAAAATCACATATGCAAAAAAAAAAAAAAAAGAGGCAGAATGATACTGATTGAAAAATGGTAGCAATTTTTTATCCCTTCTGTATCCATGCCCAATGCCAGGTGTTTTACAGCTGTTCCCATCGAGATCCAGAATCTGTTTTCTGAGACCTAGATCTGGCTGGCCTTATTTGTTCAAGGAAGTAAAAACCTGTGACCATGCCAGTGTCCTAGTTTGCGGCCTTGAATGCTTCTGTTTTTCAGAATGCTGCCGTCTCCATGAAAAAGAGCCCATGTTAGGCAGCTGGAGGATAACAAATCATGGGGAGGAGAAGCAAGGTGCTCCTGTTGACAGCTCCAGAAGCAGAAGTGCACACCCAGAAGCACAGCTGCCTAGTTAACAAGCAGCTGATAATACCTGTCTGAAGGAGCTCAGCTGAGACTGGAAGAATTGCTCCACTGAGCCCAGCTTAAATGACTGACTATCTCAATGGTGAGCTAAGAAGTCTTGGATGGGCCAGGTGTGGTGGCTCAAGCCTGTAATCCCGGCACTTTGGGAGGCTGAGGTGGGTGGATCACCTGAGATCAGGAGTTCGAGACCAGCCTGACCAACATAGAGAAAACCCATCTCTACTAAAAAATACAAAAATTAGCTGGGCATGGTGGTGCATGCCTGTAGTCCCAGCTACTCGGAAAGCTGAGGCAGGAGAATTGCTTGAACCCAGGAGGCAGAGATTGCAGTGAGCCAAGATTGCGCCACTGTACTCTAGCCTGGCGCCTGGCAACAGAGTGAGACTCTGTCTCAAAAGAAAAAAAAACCACCACCAGACAAGTTTTTGTTGGTTTGTTTTGCAGCAGTACCTAACTAATACGTGAACCCAGTGCAGACGGGATGTCAGGACTCAATGACACGTTGGTTACTGGTTGTTATAGTTACCTTCTATCAGTGGGCACTCTAAAAGTACTGATTTTTTTTTCTGATTTAAAATTGGATGTTTTGTAAAATGATATTGAGTAATGCAAAAAAACATGTAGACATGTTTGAATGTGATAGGTGCAGGAGAAAACAAATAAACACAGCCTGGGCACTAGGGCCAGCCAAATAGCAAAACAAGTTTGCCTTAATCTGTTTTCTTCACATCTAAACACTGGAAGTGATGAGTGGGGAGAGACCTGAAGACATACAGTTTTAATCTCCAGTGGCCTCATCATCTTTATTTACTGTCTGATCTTTGGAAAAAAGATGGGCAACAAGTGGCCAGCAGTGGTGAACCTGTGGTTATTTTATTCTTGCTGCCCTCTGCTCTTTCTATGGTCACTATCTGTTCCGCCCTCAAAACTGAAGAGAGATGTTGGTAAAGGGGGGCTGACCCCCCTTACTTCTGGCGGAAAAGGGATGTTCAGGCCCTTCACCCCTTTGATGTCAGAGCTGCACTTCGATGTGGCAGCTATTGGCCATGTGTGTCTACTGGCTGCCTGGAATGTGGCTGGTCTGAACTGCAATGTGCTAGAAAGGTAAAATACAGAGTTAATTTCAAAGATTTAGTTCCAAATAAATATGTATACTTCATTAATTATTACATATTGATCACATATTAAAATGATACGGTTTTAGATATACTAGGTTAATTAAATTGTTACAATCAATTCCACCTGTTTTTTGTTTCTTTTTAAAGTTTGGCTCCTCCGAAATTTAAAATTCACTCGTCGCTCACATTTTATTTCAGAGAATTGCCTTCTTTTTAAAATTTCAGGCTGCCTGCTTAAAAAACAGAAGCCAGGAAGGTTATAAAATTGGAAAATTTTGAGTAATTGGTATTACATCATTTGCGTTTGTGAATAGTCATATAATATATTACTTATAAATGCATGTGGCCTTATTCACAAGGTTAAATGCAAATACTCTGTGGGATGGACCTGGCTCAGCTCAGGGAGGAAGCCCCGTCTGAAAAGGCTGCAGCTTAGGCTGTCAGCCCGGTATCTGAGCTCATCTTCTGTCACTCAGGGCCTGATGGGGCGGGGTCTTTTTTTTTTTTTTTTTTTTTTTTTGAGACGGAGTTTCGCTCTTGTTACCCAGGCTGGAGGCTGGAGTGCAATGGCGCGATATCGGCTCACCGCAACCTCCGCCTCCTGGGTTCAGGCAATTCTCCTGCCTCAGCCTCCTGAGTAGCTGGGATTACAGGCGCGCGCCACCATGCCCAGCTAATTTTATTTTTGGGTTTTCAGTAGAGACGGGGTTTCACCATGTTGACCAGGATGGTCTCGATATCTTGACCTCGTGACCCACCGGCCTCGGCCTCCCAAAGTGCTGGGATTACAGGCTTGAGCCACCGCGCCCGGCCGGGGCGGGGTCTTCCACGTTATCCAGTTAGGGACGCTGGGCTGGGAACCGTCCAATCAGGCGCGCAGCTGCAGCGGCCGGCGCAGCTTCCGGGATTTGGCGCGGCCTTTGTGTCTCGCCGCCGCCGGAGCTTGGCGTCCCGTCTTCGCTGCTCTGCGTCCTCTGCTTGGAAAGGCCCAGCCTCTGCGACCCTGTTATCTGCGAACACTTGAGGGTTCACAGCCAAGACGCCGGGACCCCCTGGAAACCTAGAAATGGTGAGAGTGCCGGGTCCGACATCCCGAGAGACGGGGAGGGCCTGCTTGGAACCGGTGGGAAGTGGCTGGCGGGACTCGGGCCTCCCCGGAGTGGGCTCCAAAATCCGCGCTGCCCGGGTCCTCGGCGCCGCCCGACCCTCGGTCCCCTTCAGACATAACATGGCGGCCGGGCTGACAGCCGGACCCCTCTGCCCGGGGCGTCCTGTCTCCTCCCTGGGCAGCGACCGTGCCCCGGCCTGGAGCCCTCTCCGGGCAGCTCTGCACCCGCAGGGCCGCATCTTTCCCCGCGTGTGCGGGGACCACGGGAGGGTCGTCGGGGGAGGATCCCGACGCGGGGCGCGCGGTTCCTGAATGGGAAGAGTTTGGTCCGCGAGGGTCCCAAGCCTTCTTTTTTCCTATTAAAAATGGATGGGAGTCAAGGTAAAAATATTAAAGAATTTACTCGAAGAGCAATTCAGGAATTTTAGAGCACCCAGCCGTGGTTTGTAGTTTGTGGTCCATGGGAGGAGCTTGAAGGAAACACTTCTGTAAGATGCGTAATGGGCCGGGCGCCGTGGCTCAAGCCTGTAATCCCAGCACTTTGGGAGGTCGAGGCGGGTGGATCACGAGGTCAAGAGATCGAGACCATCCCGGTCAACAAGGTGAAACCCCGTCTCTACTAAAAATACAAAAATTAGCTGGGCATGGTGGCTCGTGCCTGTAATCCCAGCTACTCAGGAGGCTGAGGCAGGAGAATTGCCTGAACCCAGGAGGTGGAGGTTGCGGTGAGCCGAGATCGCGCCATTGCACTCCAGCCTGGGTAACAAGAGCAAAACTCTGTCTGAAAAAAAAAAAAAAAAAAAAGATGTGTAATGAAAAAAAAAGTATAATAATTGGTTAGGTACCGTTACGTCGTTTTTAAATCTGTATAATTAAAGTGGAAATTTCCTGGTCATATAATCCTATGTTAATTTACAGTCGACATTTGGTTAAGCCTGAATTTTGTTTCCCTCAGTGTAATTTACACCAAACGCCTCCCCCGGCAAAATGCATTTGAGTTAGTTTATTTTAAAGTAGGAACCCAGGGACTAGAGCCATCTCAGTCTAATTGCCTGCCACTTAATTATTTTCACATCCACAGGGGAGTGATTCACATGTGTCCTAAGCAGGGTCACAAGTTTACCCCCCTCTCCGCCATTCCTCCAGCCAAATGGCTTACAACGAAATACTAAATTTCCAGTTCCTTCTGACACTCGCAAATGCCAGCTTCCCCTCCCTAATTCACATAATCAACTTTGTGTCCTTTAGTGTACATTTTCGATGCCATATTTTATCATTTTTGTTAAAGCATTGGATGGCACATTTTAAAAGACTGGTTTTCTGTTTGTAAATATTTCCCATGAGTACAAAGCAAAGAATCCCCTAACATTGTATTGTAAATCTCTGTGCTGCTTTTCTTTTTATCTTCCCTAGGCACAGAGGTCTTAGCAGAAAGTTTTCGGGTCATGCTTGGTTTCCCTTTGGAAACTATAGGGTAATTGTTCTCAGCCACCCTTCAGGTTTTTTACTCGTCCTGTGTTTCAAGTACTATCTGGGGAAAGATACCTAACATGGTAATGTCTGCTAGAGTGTCTAGTGAAGACCATCTCCTGGGTCATTTTATCTTACAGGACAAACTGAGTTATGGAATGTGTCCTCTCAAGGGAGCAGGTGGATGCTCTGGGGCTGAGAGGCATCTCCTGGGCTACTCTTCCTTTGAAAAGCTTACCCCTTGAGATATTAAAGTTGTCTCACTCAACCCGGCTTTCATTTCTTGAAGAAACATTGCTGGTCAGCCAATCACATGCTGGTGTTGGGAGGAAAACACCAAAATTATTTCTGTCCCCAGGATTCTCTAAGATTTGTGGAAAAAAAAATAGTATCCCAAATGACACACAAAACCTGACCCTACTGAGATGGTATAAGAACTTGCAAAATAAGAGGCACCTGGGATATAGTGCAACATTTTCTGAGAGGGTGGTTATTGAGCGCTTAAGCAAGCAGGATGGGGTGGGAGAATCTCTCAAGTGATTGGATGACCTGTCTAGACACATGAGTCAGACAAATCTGTTTTGTTTTTTTTGAGTCTTGCTCTATTGCCCAGGCTGGAGTGAAGTGGCATGATCTCAGCTCACTGCAACTTCTGCCTCCTGGGTTTGAGCGATTCTCCTGCCTCAGCCTCCCTTGTAACTGGAATTACAGGCACACAACACCACACCTGGCCAGGTTTTTTTGTGTGTGTTTTAGTAGAGACTGGGTTTCACTATGTTGTCCAGGCTGGTCTTGAACTCCTGAGCTCAGGCAATCTACCTGCCTCAACCTCCCGAAGTGCTAGGCGTGTGAGACACTGCACCTACTGACAAATCTGTTTTATGATCAGCACTGCCACTTCCTGGGTTTGTCACCCTGAAAAGATTGGTTTACTTATTTTGACTTGCACTTTATTAGGGCTTGAAAGGTAAGAAATATTTACAAAGGGCATAAAAGAGGAGAGTTTCAGGAAAAAATTAATACCTAATCACATACTCCATTTGTTAAAAATTCTTTTACCTTTTTTGTCCCCCCAGAGTGAATTCAGGAATTTTGTCACTTCTGTTTTTTTTTTTTTTTTTTTTTGAGATGGTGCCATGCTCTCGCCCAGGCTGGAGTACAGTGGCCCAATCTCGGCTCATTGCTAACTCTGCCTCCCGCGTTCAAGCGGTTCTCCTGCCTCAGCCTCTTGAGTAGCTGGGATTACTGGTGCATGCCACCACACCTGGCTAATTTTTGTATTTTTAGTAGAGATGGGGTTTCACCAAGTTAGTCAGGTTGGTAACTCCTGACCTTGTGATCTGCCTGCCTAGGCCTTCCAAAGTGCTGGGATTACAGGGGTGAGCCACCGAGGCCAGCCTTGGGCTTTCTTTCATAGGGAGGAGCAAACAAGATTAGAAAGAAGGTGGGAAGGGAACAGCAAATGGAAGGAATCAGACTTTAGGGGGCCACAGTGGCTCATACCTGTAATCCCAGCACTTTGGGAGACAGGCAGACGGATCACCTGAGGTCAGGAACTCAAGACCAGCCTGGCCAACATAGTGAAACCCCATCTCTACTAAAAGTACAAAAATTAGCTGGGTATGGTGGCAGGTGACTAGCTGCCACCTAATCCTAGCTACTAGGGAGACTGAGGCAGGAGAATTGCTTGAACTGGGAGGTGGAGGTTGCAGTGAATTAAGTGTCACTGCTCTCCAGCGTGGGTGACAAAGTGAGACTCTGTCTCCAAAAAAAAAAATATCAGATTTTAGATGAGAGAATGTTTTACCCTGAAGTCAGTATATGTTCTTAGGAGGGATATAAAATGGGGTTGTATGTTGGCTTAGACTGAAGGAAGGTCAAAGTGCAGGAGTCTGTGGGAAGGAGATAAACTTAAGTTTGATTAAGAAGTATTTTTTTTTAACCACTGAAGCCAAATTCAGCTGACTTAATGAGAAAAAGAAAATGTTCAGTCTGTATCTGGCTATGTGATAGGTAAGAAAAGAGAGCACCATCTAAGTTATAATGGGAAAGGTGTTTCTTTCCATAAACTGTTCCTGGAGAGCACAAAGAATGGAGAATTTTGTTAATCACAGCTATTTATCAGGATTATCTATGTGATTCATTTTTCCCCACATATTTTTTTCTGTCCTATACATTTTTTCTACTTGACTTTTCCTGGGTTGTATCATTTATAATAAACTGGTCAATGTAAGTACAGTGTTTTGCTGAGGTCTGTGAACAGCTCTATCAAATTACTGAACTGGAAGGAGGTTATGGGAGTCCCCAGTTTTTAAGCAGTAGCTTAGAAGAACAGATGGACCCATGAGGTTTGTGGCTGAGATCTGCAGTGAGGACAGTGTTGTGGGACTGCGCCCTGAATCAGTGGGATGCATGCTGACTCTGGATGGTGTCAGAGTACAAACACTAGAAAATGAGTCCGTGTTGGAGAATTGCTTGGTGTTCACCAATCTGCAGATTTGGGGCCAGAAGAGAGATACCACAGAGGCCTGGCCTGGAATGGAACTCTGGGTGTCTGGGAATGGGAGGCTCTGCTCTCCTGTACACAGGCTGTCACACTGCCCATTGTCCTGGGATTCCAGGTCTCCTGCTATGGTGAGAGAGGGCTGAAAACATAGAGGAAAGAAGCTCTGATTACAGACACCCTTTTTCCATAGCTGCCACCACATGATTCCTACTCACTCACAAACATATCCACTAGACACTGATGTGTCCAGACCCCTCCTGGGACTAGGCACCACCCTCAGGAGTTTCACCACAGCATTTTTGAACCTATTGTTTCTTGCCCACAAAAGTTTCTACACGTCTCTTTACATATCCCTGCTCTCAGACACTGAATCTGCAGCAGCAACCTGCTTTCTTCACCAACCTAGGGTTCTACACAACCTATTCTTAGTATCATCTGCCTGCATGGACATGAATAAATCAAAGGACAGCCCCCTCCTGGGCCACTATCGGTAGGACAAACCAGTCCTACCTACATTGTACTCTCTCCTAACCATGGATCTTTTTCAACTTTTATTTTTGGTTCAGGGGTACACATGCAGGATTGTTATGTAGGTAAAATAGTGTCATGGGGGTTTGGTGTAGATTATTTTGTCTCTGAGATACTAAGCATAGAACCTAATGGGTATTTTTTCCCCTGATCTTCTTTGTCCTCCCACACTCTACCCTCAACTAGGCCTCAGTGTCTGTTGTTCCTCTTTGTCTCCATGTGTTGTTATTATTTAACTCTTACTTATAAATGACAGCATGCATTTGTTTTTCTGTTTCTGCATTAGTTTCTAAGGAGAATGGTCTCTAGCTCCCATCCATGTTTCTGCAAAGAAATTGATCTTGTTCTTGTTTTATAGCCACAGAGTATTCCATTATTTTCATGTACCATATGTATATATATATATAATTTTTTTTTTTTGAGACAGAGTCTCACTCTGTCACCCAGGCTGGAGTGTAGTGGCACAATCTCAGCTCACTGCAAGCTCCACCTCCTGAGTTCAAGGATTTTCCTGTCTCAACCTCCTGAGTAGCTGGGACTACAGGCATGTACCGCCATGCCTGGCTGATTTTTGTATTATTAGTAGAGAGGGGTTTTACAGGCTGGTCTTGAACTCCTGATCTTGTGATCTGCCCACCTCTGCCTCCCAAAGTGCTGGGATTACAAGCATGAACCACTGTGCCTGGCCTATATTTTGTTTTTGTTAAATCTTTTATTTATTTTTGGAGACAGGGTCTTACTCTTGTCCATGCTGGAGTGCAGTGGCGTGATCTCGGCTCACGGCAGCCTCAATCTCAATCTCCCAGGCTCAAACAATCCTACCTAAGCCCCCCAAGTAGCTGGGACTACAGCATGTACCACCACTCCTGGCTTAGTTTTCTTTTTGTTTTTGTATTTTTTGTAGATATAGGGTTTTTCTACATTACCCATGCTGGTCTCCAATTCCTGAGCTCAGGCAATCCACCTGCATCACCCTGCCAACGTGCTGGGATTATAGGCGTGAGCCACCATGCCCATTGAGTTTACCATTGATGGTATTTAGGTTGATTCCATGTCTTTGGTACTGTGAATAGTGCTGCAATGAACATGTATGAGTCTTTATGATAGAATAATTTATATTCTTTGGGTATATGCCTAATTAGTAGGTGGGTTAAATGATAATTCTGTTTTTAGTTTTGTGAGGAATTGTCACATTGTTTTTTAAAATGGTTGAACTAATTTACACTCCTACCGACAGAATATAAACATTCTCTGCAACTTTGCCAGCACATCTATTATTTTTTGACTTTTTAGTCATAGCCATTCTGGCTAGTATGAGATGGCATCTCATTGTGGTGGTTTTTTTTTTTTTGTATTTCTCTTAATGATTAGTGATGAGCATTTTCTTCATATGCTTGTTAGCCACAATTTTTTTTTTCGAGGTGGAGTCTTGCTCTGTTGCCCAGTCTGGAGTGCAGCGACGTGATCTCCGCTTACTGCAACCTCTGCCTGCTGGGTTCAAGCAATTCTCCTGCCTCAGTCTCCTGAGTAGCTGGAACTACAGGCATCCATTACCACGCTCAGCTAATTTTTGAATTTTTTTTAGTAGAGATGGGGTTTCACCATATTGGCCAGGCTGGTCTCGAACTCCTGACCTTGTGATCCACCTACCTCGGCCTCCCAAAGTGCTGGGATTACAGGTGTGAGCCACTGCACCTGGCCTTAGGCAGGAGAATTGCTTGAATCAAGGAGGCGGAGGTTGTGGTGAGCCAAGATTGTGCACTCCAGCTTGGGCCACAAGAGCGAAACTCCGTCTCAAAGAAAAAAAAAAAAAAAAAGCAAAGCATATTTTATGTCCTTGGCTACTTTTTAATAAGATTGTTTTTATTTTATATTTTTGTAGACTTTCTTAAATTCCTTATGGATTCTGGATATTAGGCCTTAGTCAGAAGCATAGTTTGCAAATATTTTTCTTTATTCTCTAGCTTGTTTGTTTACTCTGTTGATAATTTCTTGTTTTTTTTTTTTTTTTTCTGTGAAGATGTTCTTTAATTTGGTCCCATTTATAGATTTTTGCTTTTGTAGTGATTGCTTCTGATATCTTCATCATAAAATTGTTGCCAGTTTCTATGTCTAGAATGGTATTTCCTAGCTTATCTTCCAGGGTATTTTATAGTTTTAAGTTTTACATTTAAGTCCTTAATTCATCTTGTGTTTATTTTTGGATATAATGTATGTAAGGAGTGCAGTTTTATGATCTTTCACATAGTGCTAGCTAGTTATTACAAAGCTGTTTATTAAATAGGGAATTCTTCCCACATTTCTCTTGTCAGCTTTGTTAAAAATAAGAGGACTATAGGTGTGCCACATTTATTTCTGGGTTTTCTCTTCTATTACTTTGGTCTCTGAGTCTGTTTTTGTACTGGTGGTATATCATGTTGCTATGGTTCCTGTAGTACTATAGTATAGTTTGAAGTTGAGGAATGTGATTCCTCCAGCTTTGTTCTTTTTGCTTAGGATTGCCTTTGCTATTTGGGTACGTTTTTGGTTCCATATAAATTAAAAAACATTTTTTTTTTGTTCTCTAAAGAATGTTGTTGGTAGTTATAGAAATAGCATTAGATTTGTAAATTTCTTTGGGCAGTTTGGCAATTTTTTCATTTTAGACCGAGTTTCGCTGTTGTTGCCCAGGCTGCATCGGTATAATCTTGGCTCACTGCAACTTCTGCCTCTCGGGTTCAAATGATTCTTGTGCCTCAGCCTCCCAAGTAGCTAGGATTACAGGCATGTGCCACCATGCCTGGCTAATTTTGTGTTTTTAGTAGAGGTGGGGTTTCACCATGTTGGTCAGGCTGGTCTTGAACTCCTGAGCTCAGGTGATCTGCCCATCTTGGCCTCTCAAAGTGCTGGGATTACAGGTGTGAGCCACTGTGCCCGGCTGTTACTGATCTTTTCTATCTGTGAGCATTAAATGATTTTCCATTTGTTTGTGTAATGTCTGACTTATTGAAGCAGTGTTTTGTAATTCTTATCATAGAAATCTTTCACCTCTCTTGGTTAGCTAAATTCACAGTTATTTTATTCTTTTCATGGCAATTGTGAATAGGGTTGTGTTTTTAATTTGGCTTTTGGCTTGGATATTGTTGATGTACAGGGATGCTACTGATTTCTGTGCATTTATTTCATATTCTGAAACTTTGCTGAAGTTGTCAGTTTGCTGCAAAGACTTAAGAATGTTGTTGGTAACTTGATGGAAATAGCATTAGATTTGTAAATTTCTTTGTGCAGTTTGGCAATTTTAATGTTACTGATTTTTTCTTTCTTAATTTTTTTTTTTTTGAGAAGGAGTTTCACTCTTGTTGCCCAGGCTGGAATGCAGTGGTGTGACCTTGGCTCACTGCAACCTCTGCCTCCCAGGTTCAAGTGATTCTCCTGCCTCAGCCTCCCAAGTAGCTGGGATTACAGGTGCATGCAACAATGCCTGCCTAATTTTTTGTGTTATTAGTAGACATAGGGTTTCACCAGGTGTCTGTGGGGTATTGTCTCCCACTGTTACTGTGTCAGAGTCTAAGTCTCTTTTTAGGTCTCTAAGAACTTGTTTTATTCATGTACACTCATGAATTTTTAAAAAATAATTAGCACTCATGAATTTTTATAACACCTTTCTCTTTTCTGCTTTTTTCCCCTGTGAACATTATTTCAAATGCATACAGTATGCCCAAGACTACTACTCCTTAGATTCCTAAAGCCAGTGTCTACTGAAAATCAGATGTTCAGGAGTTTAAGAACATGTCCAGGGACCTGGCTGTTGTAGGAGAAACTATAAATTAGAAATAAGAGCCTTAATTCTTCTACGTGTTGGAAACGGGTTTATGACATTGGAAAAAATCCGCACCGAGACAATGGATTACTCAGCAAGGCTAGTTTTACTTCCTGCAGGAAGGATGTAACTTGCTGGCAGTCTTGCTACGCGTGCACACCTGAACAAAGGAGACAGGGACATTTATAACTTTAATAACGTGACGCAGTTGCCATACTGCTGTGTCCAGTTTCCATTGGCCGGCACTGACCTCACATTCTATGTTTGATCCGCTTGGCTAAAAACTTGGAAATTTTCTAAAGAAGAAGGCAGAGGAGAACAAAGGAAAAGAGGAGGTAACTTGAGTAATGCTTAGAGAAGCGATAACATTTTCAGATAAGGAAGGGGTGTAAGCTATGACCTAGAGTTGCCTGGGCTGGTCCAGGCATGTCAGGGCAAATATCTAGGTTTAAGTGTAAGAACTAAGAACACGGGATGCCCTTATTTCTTTATTATGGCTAACAGCTACTTTAAGATAATTAGCAAAGCTTTAAATTAAATTAACCTTTGAAGAAACTATTATTCGTAATGAACTAAGAGGAGAGCTTTAAGGAGGAACCTTTTATTCTTATGTCCTGTATATCTGAAAATAATATTTTGCTTATCTTTTTTCTTAAAAGTATTTAAATTAAATGTACATTTTTTTGAAATGTATATAAATTACATTAATAGCTAAATAAGCCTTTTGTTACTCTATTTGACTCAAAATTGTCTTTATCTAGGATCTCCGATTCCTTGCTTTGGCAAAAGTTTTTTTTTCCTTCTTTTTTTTAACTTTTAGTGTTTTAAAGTAGAAACAGGGCTGGGCACAGTGGTTTATACCCATAATCCCAACACTTTGGGAGGCTGAGGTGGGGGACCGTGAGGTTAGGAGTTTGATACCAGCCTGACCAACATGGTGAAACCCTCTCTACTAAAAATACAAAAATTAGTTGGGCATGGTGATGCACACCTGTAATTCAGCCTCAGGAGGCTGAGGCAGGAGAAACACTTGAACCCAAGAGACAGAGGTTGCAGTGAGCCAAGATTGTGCCATTGCACTCTAGCCTGAGCAACAGAGCGAGGCTCCATCTCAAAAATAAATAAAGTAGACACAGACTTGATTGGGTTTAAGTTTATTTTAAGAGCACATGAAAGTTGAGCACAAAGATAGGATTAAATTCAGCAATAAAGAATGATAAGGAGTAAAAGATAGAGTCATTTCCTTTGATAGAAAACTGATTATCCTAGGTAATTATCTAATATTTTCAGGCTAAAGTACGTACACTGCAAAAGCAAGACCACTGAACAGTGGAGTCTGTAGTTGTATTTTGCTATTTATTACTTCAGAAAAGTTAGCATAGTTACGTGTAGTGTTTGTAGACAAACCCCATTTATGTAAATTAAACAGTATTTTCTACAATATTAAGAATTTAAGGCCACCCTTAAATTTCATTTTAATATTGTTATTTGTACTTTATTTTTTCTTTTGAGATGGATTCTTGCTCTGTTGTGTAGGCTGGAGTGCAATGATGCGATCTCAACTCACTGCAACCTCCGCCTCCCGGGTTCAAGTGATGCTCCTGCCTCAGCCTCAATTGTAGTGGGGATTACAGGTGTCCACCACCACGCCAGGCTAATACTTGTAGTTTTAGTGGGGATGGGATTTTGCCATGTTGGCCAGGCTGGTTTTGAACACCTGACCTTAGGTGACCCACCTGCCTCGGCCTCCCAAAGTGCTGGGATTACAGGTGTGAACAACCATGCCCAGTCTGTTATTTATGCTTTTAAAATATAAAGTGTTTTAATTGAATTACGTTTACAGACAAGTTTTTGAAATTCTACCTACCTAATGACTGGTACATTAAAATTATTTATACTTATTTATATCTAATATCCAAATAAAATCCGCTACCAAATTGTTACAGTAGATACTAGTATGACAGGCATATTAATTTATCAAATAGGGATAATAACAGATGAGTATGATTTTAGTGTTTTCCATTTCATTAAATTGGAGTGCTGCTATTACAGGACAAATAAAGGGGTTGTGGCCACCTGAAAACCATAGTAGCTCTTTAGTTACACATGTTGCAAGCTCAAATATATTTTACTGTATGAACAAAGTCAGATTCCAATTCTTTATCAAAAAATTCAGTGGAAACTGTCAGATGTATTTCAGTATAGAACCCCCATTCAATGTCTAGGAGATGAGAGAGCAGCAGAGATGGAAGAGAAACCTTATTAAATTCTGCTGAGAATATGTTCCTTTTCTTCATAATGCTCACATTTCACATGCTAAGGATAGCTGTGCACTTTGGCTGTTTATAGAGATAGGCGTTTTAGGGGAATATTTTCTGGCCGACTTGATCAGTCTTTTATCTGAATTTTTTCTTAAGATGATTTTAACTTCTTTTTTTCTCTCAGTATGCTCTTTCTTAGTCTGAGCGCTGTTTTTCTCTTGAATGCTTTGTATGTCTGTGTGAGAAGCAATATTACTATCCCATGGTGTCTGTGAATGAGTTGGCCTGTCACAGTGAGAACTCCTGGAGCTATCAGGCTGGAAATCTAGTATTATATTTTCCATGTCACCATCATAAATAGAAACTGAGGCTGAAACAGTGCTCCTGTTCGCATTATTGTGAAGGTACTATCCTACCTAGGAGGCCTGCAGTCTCTCCTCCTGCAGCTCAGGCCTCACTCTCTGATGTGGCGCTGGAGTGCTGCTGTGGCAAAAGGAGTTTACGTAAGATGTGATCAGCCAGCTGTGAGCTGTGTGCTGTGGGCATACCAGTGGCAGATGGTAGGAGTCAAGAGAAGACACCAGCCACTAGGAGACAGCAAGCTGAAATGCTGCAGCCGAATGCTCAGAGTAGAGAGCTATTGCTTTAAAATATAAATAGACAAAAAGATAGCACCATATTCAACCATTTCTGTAGGAGAGGGAGAACCTACCTTCAGCAGGCACCTGGCTTCAGGTTGCAAAACTGCCCTCTGTCATGAAGATGTGAAAAGTTTATTTTTTCATTGAATATGACCAATTAGCTTATACGGATGGCCTCCTCAATTGCCAGATGAATTTAGGATGAACTATGTATAACATGGGGCTATAAATTATTCTGTTTGTGGTCTAATTATGGTGACTTTCTGTCTTTGCAATCTCTTAAGCAGATTGTGATGCATGTCACATTCTAATTTAGTTGTTAATAAAACAGTTTTCTTTCTGTTCTATCGTTGTGGAGTTTCTCTGTGGCTGCAGAAAATTTTTATTTTAATTTTGTTTCCCAAACATTGTCTAGAATTGCCAGACATCATATAAACATACAAGGTGCCAACCAAGCTTTACTTTCCCTCTTAGGCAGCCAGTCAACTCCCCATTGTGCTACGAAGTACATTCTGTCCCCTAAATAGGCAGGCAGAATTGTGTCTCTGCTTATTTGGTATCTGTAGTCCTCTACAGTCACTTTTAGAGAGGTTAGACCAGATTTCTCCAAACTTCCCAGGGCAGCAGTCAATCATTTTACCTCTTTGAATGATCTTGCATCTTTAGACCTGAAACTGATTCAGAGACCATGGGGCCCAGAAACCCAATCAGAGTAGCATCTGTAAGTTGAGTTGATATGTAGTCTCTCCACTTTATTCTTCCTTCTTTTTGTTAAGATGTCCACAAATGTGCAGGTAACACCTGCTGCTGCTAAACCCATCCAGGACCTAAACCAGCAGCTCCATATTCTGAATCTGGATCTTGCAGTAAACCTTTTAAGTGAGAAACACAAATCCTTTCAGTTATAAGGCTCAAAGAAACATTAAAATGAGACCACAGTTATGTCTTTTTTTTTTTTTGAGACAGAGTTTCGCTGTTGTTACCCAGACTGGAGTGCAATGGCATGATCTCGGCTCACCGCAACCTCTGCCTCCTGGGTTGAAGCAATTCTCCTGCCTCAGCCTCCCGAATAGCTGGGACTACAGGCACGCGCCATCATGCCATGCTAATTTTTGTATTTTTTAGTAGAGACAGGATTTCATCTTGTTGACCAGGATGGTCTCGATCTCTTGACCTCGTGATCTACCCACCTCGGTCTCCCAAAGTGCTGGGATTATAGGCATGAGCCACCGCGCCTGGCCAACAATTATGTCTTTTTCCTTTCTTTAAACTATGTATTTATCTCTTGAAACTGCTTGCTATTGGTACAAGTAGCTATTAATTAATGCCAGACTGAACACTATACCCACACACACTATACAGCTAAACAATGTATAGCAATCAATAATCAAGGCTATTCACTGAACAACACTATGACCCATAACCTATATAGCTTAACAATGTTTATCAATCAGTAATCAAGGTTATTTTTGGTAAATAGGAATTCCTGACAAACAATTTTGTATCAGCCCATTCTCTCTATTTTTGCCTTTAGAAATCCCCTTGTAACTGCTGCTATATTTCAGGCAACTTGAATCTTTGCTCTCAGGTTACAGTTCCCAAGCTCCGCCCAAATGAACTGACTACTTGATCATGTTTTCTTAACTTTTTGCTATTAAGGAGGAAATTAAGGATGTATTATTTAGAATGTGCCAGAACAGCCTCTATGAGGGGATCTCTCCTTTAGTTGTACTTTTCTTCTTGTAATACTCAAGAATGCAGAGCCAGGTTGACCCCACCTAGAATCTGCACGTAAGGTCTGGCCTCTGCCTGGGATTTACAAGACAGGAGCAGACGTTGGATTGAGAAGGTACAGAAAACCAACAGGAGGTATTCTCTGCATTGTGAGATGTCAACATGGACATCTTAAAGCCCCCTTCTTTGAGAGAGTGGCTATGTGAGCTTTTCACATCTTGTTCAGTGACCTGTTACTGTTACGTGAGAGGTGCCAAGTGTAAATAGAATCTGATGGCAGAATCTGTCATGTATCCATGTATTCAAGGCCATGTATCCATGTACTCAAGACCACAAAGTGTCCAGAGCCATGACCACAACTATACCTACCTGTAAAAATGTGATACTGAAGTATTCTTGTCCTTCCTCTTACCCAAAGGCTACCTGATCAGGACAGGTGATCCATGTTCTGGAGCTCCACCCAGGCAGTTCTGTTTTCTATTTAGAATCAGACTGAGTCTCTGCTGCTTGGCTTAGTATTGGACCATCAGCTCAGGATCACTGAGAACCCTCTCTCAATCACCTAGGCATCTTTGAGACATTTGAGGATGTCCAGAGTAAAACTGTGACAGGCTGACAAGAGTGGTTAATTCTGCTTCTGTCTCAGTATAAGAGAAATGAGTCATTTCAAAACACGTGGGCTTCATTTGGGGCACTTTGTATTGTTGTGACTTATGAAATTATCATTTGAGTGGATGTTTATGGACAGAAGAGTTGTTATTATATCTATTTCTTTTACCTTGTTAAGAATTGGCCGGGCGCGGTGGCTCAAGCCTGTAATCCCAGCACTTTGGGAGGCCGAGGCGGGTGGATCACGAGGTCAACAGATCGAGACCATCCTGGTCAGCATGGTGAAACCCCGTCTCTACTAAAGATACAAAAAATTAGCTGGGCATGGTGGCGCACGCCTGTAATCCCAGCTACTCGGGAGGCTGAGGCAGGAGAATTGCCTGAACCCAGGAGGCGGAGGTTGCGGTGAGCCGAGATCGCGCCATTGCACTCCAGCCTGGGTAACAAGAGCGAAACTCCGTCGCAAAAAATTTTTTAAAGAAAAAAAAAAAAATAAAGAAAAGAATACGTGTTTATCTTCTAATAAAATTTCCTTGGAAAGCCCTAAGAGAAATTGCTTATTAGTATATGTTATAAAATTGACAGGGCAGTGGCTAAAAAGATTAAAATTACACAAACTGTGGAATTTAAGTTTCTCTTAGGTAAGCTTACGTAAAACAGAACCGGAAATACCCCAGTGGCATACAGAGCAGAATTCTACATGTGTTCTCTCCCTGCCCCAAATCTGTTTAGATTCACCCTTTGTGGAGGCCTTATTTAGGTCTGGCTTTACCCTGGAGTTTTGCCTCACAGAACTGATTAAAAGAGATCAGAGTTTTGGGTGATTAATTCTGCTGCTTTTCTAGAGCTGTTGCTCAGAATTTCCTGAAATCTAAAAGCAGATAAATGGAAAAATAAAGTAATATTTTAGGGCCTTAATTTCTTAATTTTGTATTAAAATCAGTGCCTGCAGAGATGTGCCATTTAGCAACTTACTGTGTATTCTATTCCTGTAGACCCAGTAGTTGCTCACAAGCCACAAACAAGTAAATATAAACACAATAAAAGTTTTTCCAAACTACATTAAACTCTTGCTTTCTTTATTCCTCTCATCTGTCTATATCTAGCTTTTATTGTGTACATTTTCAAACAAAAAAGTGACAGAAGAAGAAATAAAAACACTGGGCCCTTTATCTACGTTCTGAGAATTAGTAAACACTTAATACCAACTCCAGCATGGTACGAGGATTAAATCACATAATGTGTTATTCTCAGCACAGTGCTCTGTAACATACTCTTGAGGACATAGTACCTGCTTAATAAACATTGCATTAGTGCATGTGTAAATGTTGTTTTCCAAAAGCAGACTTAATTGGACATTGCTGCCCTCTGTTTTCTCTGTAAACTTTTTTTTTTTTGAGACGGAGTTTCACTCTTGTTACCTAGGCTGGAGTGCAATGGTGCGATCTTGGCTCACTGCAACCTCCGCCTCCTGGGTTCAGGCAATTCTCCTGCCTCAGCCTCCTGAGTAGCTGGGATTACAGGCACGCGCCACCATGCCCAGCTAATTTTTTGTATCTTTAGTAGAGACGGGGTTTCACCATGTTGACCTGGATGGTCTCGATCTTTTGACCTCGTGATCCACCCACCTCGGCCTCCCAAAGTGCTGGGATTACAGGCTTGAGCCACCGTGCCCAGCCTGTTTTCTCTATAAGCTTTAACGAGCCAGCAAAGAATGTGATACTTTAGGATGGAGATTCTTTATTTGTACCAGAAGTATTTGTGTTGTTACAAGAGTGCTGAATATAAGGGGACTCTGTGATGCGCCGGCTTTCTCTACTAGTGCTAATAATGAGATGGGGGAACAATATCAGCGTTTATAGAGGACTTGTTTAAAATACCCATTCACGGACTGTTTTCAAACCTGCAGAATCACATTGCATAGAGTGGGGCTAAAATCAAGTGATTTATAAGCTCATTAATGCTTGAGAGATAATACTTAGCTAAGTGTTTATCAGCTCAGGCTTCTAATTAAGATTACATGGCCAATTTGCAGAATCTCTACTTGTGCCCTCCCCACAGGTTTTATTTATTGTTCTGGAAGGATCCATATTGCTTTAAGGGCCTCATGTGACTCTTAAGGTGAGACCAGAATCAAGTATGAGGGGTTCAATACATTCATGATGTATTGAACATAATGATATGATATGATACATTCATGAATGATTTACCTTTGTACTAAAGGGTGGTCACAGGGCCTTGTTCTGTTTGGGTTTGGTAGGGAAAGGGCAGAGTGGCCCGTGTTTTAGTTACTTTAGCAAAAATTGCTAGTGTCTGTGGCAGGGGAGGGCACCTGAGGACAGGACAGGAGAAACTTACATCTTTATCTCCATAGAGCGGCTTATTTTTCCTGAATCTCTTCTGTTACAAAGGACAGAAATCGGTGGACATTTTCTGCAGGTCTTGGTCCTTCTGCCTGTGGGTGTGGTGGTAGCAGGTAAACAGACGGTGCTGATACCTTTAAAGGCATATTCTCAGGATGCAGGTGTAATGTGTCCAGAGAATCTCATCTGAGAAAGAATCCCAGAGAAGGAGGAGAAAGGAAAAAATGACTATTTTTCAGCAAAACATGTCTCAGATTGAGAGCTATGTTCAGCCTGCTTCCTGGAATGCCATGTGTTTAGTACTTAGAAACCTTTACTTCTTTGTGTTTTTCCTCCCTAATGAATTTGTTCTAACTACTTAAAAATATTTTTATTATAGTCAGGTATCTGAAAAATACTTCTTTCTTGTATGCCAAAGCCTTCTCTACATCATGTCTTCTTATACACCATGTAGAATTCTCACCAGGAATTTATGATCTGCAGTGTTAAAAATGTTCCCTTTGTGGCCATTGAACATGGGAAGATGAGTATACTCAAGATTCCTATTGGGGAAAAGCTGAGGTCCTTAGTGAAGA
Source organism: Leontopithecus rosalia (assembly GCA_028533165.1). Classification (NCBI taxonomy): domain Eukaryota; kingdom Metazoa; phylum Chordata; class Mammalia; order Primates; family Cebidae; genus Leontopithecus; species Leontopithecus rosalia. The sequence continues at coordinate 186,920,457 of CM052649.1, forward strand.
AGGAGAACATGTAATACTGAGGTTTCATCTGTGTTCTCCATTAGCTCTACACAGAACAGGATTAAGAAAATGTTTTTTGAAACAGGATGGCATTTATTACCCAGAAAGTTGTGAAGAAAATTACTAGGAGATAGGTGCTCTCTAGGATGCTAAAGAAAAACTATTTAAAATTACTGTTAAAAATGGCAGAACTTGGGAGCTATCTTGAACTTTGCATAAAACAGATGTGTCTTTATGGTTAAATTCAGGCTACAATTTACTTTTTTTTTTTTTTTTTGAGACGAAGTTTCGCTCGTTACCCAGACTAGAGTGCAATGGCGCGATCTCGGCTCACCGCAACCTCTGCCTCCTGGGTTCAGGCAATTCTCCTGCCTCAGCCTCCCGAGTAGCTGGGATTACAGGCACGCGCCACCATGCCCAGCTAATTTTTTGTATCTTTAGTAGAGACGGGGTTTCACCATTTTGACCAGGATGGTCTCGATCTCGACCTCGTGATCCACCCGCCTCGGCCTCCCAAAGTGCTGGGATTACAGGCTTGAGCCACTGTGCTCGGCCTACAATTTACTTTGTGGGGAAGCAGTAGCCCAGCAGTGATGCTGTGTCCTCTGTGCATCAGCACGTTATAAAAATTTGTCCTAGTTTAGTTGATGTTAATGATTCACTTGGCTAAAGAGCTCCCTGACAGATTTTTTCACTATAGAGTTAGTAATTTTTCTCTTGATTTTTAAGTATCTTTTTTTCTTTTTTTAAGTTGGAGTTTTGCTCTTGTTGCCCAAGCTGGAGTGCAATGGCGTGATCTCGGCTCATTGCAACATTCACCTCCTGGTTTCAAGCGATTCTTCGCCTCAGCCTCCCAAGTAACTGTGATTACAGGTGTCCACTACCATAACCGGCTGATTTTTTGTAGAAACAGAGTTCACCATGTTAGCCAGGCTGGTCTCGAACTCCTCACCTCAGCTGATCCACCCGGCTAGGTCTCTGAAAGTCCTGGGATTACAGGCGTGAGCCACTACACATGGCCGATGATTAAGTATCTTTATGCAGCTGATGTGCCTAAACTGTTACAGTTAATCTGGTAGCTGCCCTTTAATTGGTTATCTTTGCATATAAGGGTCTTTGGAAAATGAGGGCTCTCATATTTGTTTACAGGCCAGAAAAACTGGGAAAACTCACACTCCTTCCACTTACTGAATGCTTGACAAAATATTCTTCTTGGGCAAAAAACATTGGCATTACTGGTGAGCTTCTTAGAAATCAAGAAACTCAGATTTTATTCTAGATCTTCTGAAAAGATAAATGCGTAACAGGATCTCCGGTTTGTTGTACACATTAAAGTTTGAGAGATACCTTCGAACCTCATGTCTTTTCCATCTGAAATATATACACTCAAAAATGTATGTTTGTGTTCATGCCCTTAATTTTATACTTTATCATCCAGAAAAGTATCATATATATACTGGTGTTGTGGATCTTCATTCTTTTTTCTCAGAGTTAGAGAGTACATTAGAAAATATTTCTTTGTGGAAATTATTTTATTGGATAATTTCAGTCATTCCTGTGACTCAGAACTTGTTCTCATTACTCTCTCATTTCACCTTAAGTCAAATAAAAAATTCTGCCCATGGCCACTTAGTAAATATATGTGTGTCGGTGTGTGTGTGTGTTTTTCAGGGACCACTGACATTTAGGGATGTGAAAATAGAATTCTCTCTGGAGGAGTGGCAATGCCTGGACACTATGCAGCGGAATTTGTATAGAGATGTGATGTTAGAGAACTACAGAAACCTGGTCTTCTTGGGTGAGGATAACTTCAATATACAATTCTTAGCATGCCCTGAAGATTTCATTTCTTTTTGTCAAATGTTTTCTGGTAATTTCTGCTTTGCATGAATGAGTTTCAGATAGCAGTTTTCAAGAAAACAAAGATTTGTTAGTGTAGAAAAGAACTTCTTCAAGATGTTTCATTTTGACCTGAACTTTCCACGTTCCTAGGCTGATGTATATTCTTCACTCTAGATTAGTGCTAATTCTAGAAATTTATTGGCATAAAATAGTGTTGTCACCACCAAGTTTTTGATTCAGTAGTACTGGGCAGTATTAAAGATCTACAAATTTAAAATATTTTTAAAATATTTAGATATTTTCATCATAAATTAGTATTTGGAATTAATTTACTAGTCTATTACATCCTCTTTACTGAGCACATTACTATGTTGGTAATTGGAGAATATAAGCAAGATTTATGTTACTGATTTTTAATAAAACAGGTATTGCTGTCTCTAAGCCAGACCTGATCACCTGGCTGGAGCAAGGAAAAGAGCCCTGGAATATGAAGAGTCATGCGATGGTAGCCAAACCGCCAGGTAGGTGAGATATAAATACAACAGATGACAGGTCCAAAAGTTAAGGAGAAGGCCAGTCTTTAAAATGTGATTTGGGAAACTGTTTCCAAAGGAAATACTTTCTGGGAAGCCTGAGAATTTTCTAGTTTGCTCTCACATATGGTATCTGTCTAATGCTTTTATATTTTCTAAGGTGATCTTCCTTCAAGTTTACAGTGAGAACCAAAGTCCTTTTCATGGCAATAAGGGACTGTAATTTGACCGCTTTGCTATTTCTTTTGGGGACACACAAAATAGCTGCGTAATTTTGAGAAACTCTATGTTAAACTTTTTTTTTGGTGATGGAGTCTTGCTCTGTTGCCCAGGCTGAGGCTGGAGTTCAGCGGTGCGATCTTGGCTCACTGCAACTTTCGCCTCCTGGGTTCAAGCAATTCTCCTGCCTCAGCCTCCCAAGTAGCTGGGGCTATAGGTGTGCGCCACCACACCCAGATAATTTTTGTGTTTTCAGTAGAGACGGGGTTTCATTGTGTTGGCCAGGATGGTCTTGATCTCTTGACCTTGTGATCCTCCCGCCTCAGCCTCCCAAAGTGCTGAGATTAAGGGCATGAGCTACCACCCCCAGCCCAGAAACATATTTTAATGCTATCATAAATAAAATTTTAAAAAAAATCTATTATATCAGGTAGTTTGAGTATGGAGCCACAACTTATATATTGTGCTAATTTACTGAGTATTAATTTAGACAGGTTTAAATGTTTATGATTTTTCTCTGTATAAGGTTATGTGATCTATAAACAGCAACTTTCTTCAATTTCAATGGCTTTTACATTTTTTTTTAGTAATTCTTTTGTCATATACTTCCAGTGCTATGTTAAAAGCAGTGACATTGACACAATATAGTTTGGCATTGGTGTCTATAAATTTGAAGGAACAAACATCTCTTTAAGTTTTATAAACTGGTTTCAGAAGGTAAAATACCTTCTTTTGTTGGGTTCCCAGGGTGATGGGATGTCCTCTGAGTTTGTAATAGAGATGGGTATAGCTTGCTCACAAGGCTGCTGGGTCTGCACTAGAGTCCACCTTTGGTTGGGTTGTTACAAGGGGCTTGGGTATTTGTAATTTCCATTTTTTGACAGACTGAATATCCTCCAGGACTTTGCTCTGTAGGGCAGACACTAGAGCAGGTTTCTGTAGTCAAATCTGCATATGCCGGACCTTATATCAGCATGTGGATAAGTATGGCTTTCACTAAGTACCAGAGAGGATTTCCCCAGGCCCCTCTGTAGGTTTCTCTGTAGATAGAACTGGCCGTAAACTGCGGCTTAGGGAGTTGGAACTGAGTCATTAAACTGCTTCAGGGACCACAGTAAAGACCAAGGTCTGCAGACCTCCTGCATGGCTACAAATGTGTGTCTTCCTCCAGACCTCTGGAAGGGCAGGACCTCTTCCAGATGGTGGCTGGGAGAAGTTTGGGATTGTCACACAGTAAGTTCAGAATTCTCAATGGGACCAAATAGATTTTTGTTTGTTTGTAGAAAGTGATTTATTTAGAAAGAGAGAGAAACAGGAGAAGGAGAAAGAAAGAAACAGCTAACTCTCACACTGAGTGAGAGAATCCAGAAAGATGGAATCCAGAAGAGGAAAGCAGATTCCACACTGAGTGGAAGGGAATAGAGAGAGATGGAGTCTAGAAGGGGAAGACAGGCTTCCACGAGAGAGTGTGGAAGGGGACCCCAAAGGGGAAATCCAGGAGAGAGAAAAACAGTTTCCACGAAGGGACTGTTGTGGAAGGGGACCCAAACATGGAGTCCCTAGATTTTTTTAAAAATCTGTTATATCAGGTAGTTTAAGTGTACAGAGCCACAACTTATATATTGTGCTAATTTACTGCATATTAATTTAGACAGATTTAAATGTTTATGATTTTCTCTGTATACGATTATGTGATCTATAAACAGCAACTTTCTATTTACTGGATAGTAAAGGATAGTGGGCCATTTTCTGGATGGTAGCCAAGAACAGGAGTCCTGTAGTTGCCACCTAAATGAGGGCCTACCTTGTGAAAAAAAAAAAAACACTCCTCACTCTTGGGTTTAGCAGTTTCACCATTTCTCCCTGGATCTCAAAACTCTATTAAAATGCACTTATTTTTGAGATAGGGGTCTTGCTTCACAAACCATTTTGGTCTTGAAATACACCTTTTTTTTTTTTTTTTTTTTTTTTTTTTT
>CM052649.1:186925526-186958757 GCA_028533165.1 Leontopithecus rosalia
CCCACGTGTCTCCTCCACTGGGAATCTTCTGCTCCTGAGCGACCAGAATTTGTCTGAAAGTGTGGCGTCCTCTAGTTCTGTGAGCTTTAACTGCGAGCTGCAATCCCGAGATGTTAGCGATCGGCCATCTTGGATCGTTCCCCCGAAATACACCTTTTATTTTCCTGTCTTCCTGATGTCACTCTTACTGTACATTTTTACTTTCTATTTTCTATTTTAAATTTGTCTGTAATTTTAGATTCAGACCTTTAGGACAATATGCTGGAATTTACATGTTATGTCTGAAGTAAGTTAGATAATTAGTAGACACTCCGTAATTACTAAAATAGTTACTTATAAATTTAAATTTGCTGCAGGCAAAAAGAAATAGGATTTTCACCCACTTTCTTTAGCATATATCTAAATTATAACATAATGTATCCCCAAAATGCTTGTTTTATATATCAGAGACAGTAACCATATTCTGCAAAATATAAATTTTTTCTCTATTTGGTAATATAAGGCTATTCTTTCATTCTAAAGTTGGATTACAGCAGTTTCATCTTGTGTAAGAATAGCATATATTTAAAATATAAAAATTATCTCTTTTTGAAAATACTTATTAAAAGATTTTCATTAGAATCTTCTACTTATGATTAGACTGCATTTTCTGTGAAATTTTACTGCCATACAGTGCATGCCAGTGATTCAAATACTTGTCTTCCATGAGTACGCAGTTACAGTCAAATATTGCAGTTATCTAGACGAATTCTTTTTATTTTATTGTTTTGATTGAGACAGAGTCTTACTCTGTCACCAGGCTGGAGTGCAGTGACGCGACCTCGGCTCACTGTAAGCTCGGCCTCCTGGGTTCAAGCAATTCTCCTGCCTCAGCCTCCTGAGTAGCTGGGACTATAGGCGTGCACCACCATGCCCAGCTAATCTTTGTATTTTTAGTAGAGAAGGGGTTTCACCATGTTGGCTAGGATGATCTCAATCTCTTGACCTCATGATCCACCCGACTCGGCCTTCCAAAGTGCTTTACAGGTATGAGCCACCGCGCCTGGTGACAAATTCTTTTTAATGGTACATCAATATTGCAAACCAGATTTTATGAGTAAACATTTCTCTTATTGTTTTACAGTTCCATATTAGTGTTTTGTTTTTGTCGTTGTTGTTTTTAGTGTAGGGTTTTTATAAGTTTATTTTGTTTCTTGTTTTTACAATTTTAGCAATTTGTACTTCTGTTTGTACACTTTAAGTGAATGTGGGGTTTAATTAAGAAATAAGTCAACTGTATATCCATCACAATCTGGTTATATATGTGTGTTTTTATCTATAAGTATGACCTTAATTTTGGTTATGGCTTATCTTGTGTATATTCTTTCTTAGCTGATTTTCAATGGTTGTTTTATCTTGTCTAAGTGAGTAGTCATGGAAATAGTCTTCTTTCCATCATGCGTTTAATGATAAATATTATCTATTTCCTTTGTGTGAAACACTTTTGTAATTTGAAGGTAATTTTTGGAGAGATTCATAATTCTGTATTTTTTAGTTTTTCTATTTTAAAAAATAATTGCAAAAACACATAACCTAAAATTTACCATCTTAAATCTATTTAAATTTACATTTTAGGTTAGGCATGGTGGTGACTCACATGTGTAATCCTCAGATTTTGGCAGGGCAAAACAGGAGGATTGCTTGAGCCCAAATGTTTGAGGCCAGCTTGGGCAGCATATGTAGACCCATATCTATAGACTTTTTTTTTTTTTTGAGACGAAGTCTCGCTCTGTCTCTAGGCTGGAGAGCAGTGGCACAATCTCGGCTTACTGCAGTCTCTGCCTCCCAGGTTCAAATGATTCCCCTGCCTCAGCCTCCTAAGTAAGTAGCTGGGACTACAGGTGCGTGCCACCACACCCAGCTTATTTTTGTATTTTTAGTAGAGACGGGCTTTCGCCATGTTGGCCAGGATGGTCTCTATCTCTTGACCTTGTGATCTGCCCGCCTCGGCCTCCCAGAGTGCTGGGTCTTGCTACCTGTATATTCTGTAGAGACAGGTACATGTAGAGAACCATGTTGCTGAGGCTGGTCTCAAACTCCTGGAATCAAATGATCAGCTCACCTTGACCTCCTAAAGTCCAGAGATTACATTTCTTTTTATTTAGTTTAATTAATTTATATTTAAAATAATTTTTTAAAGAAATGATATTACTATTACTAGTTTCATTGTTACTGTTTCTTGTGTTTTTTAGATATGTTTTTTTCTCATTTGCTGCTTCACTGCTTAAAGTTTTGTTCTAATCTCGTAGTGTCATGCTTTATTTTTCGTTTTGTATAGTTTCTATAAATATCTTTGTAATCATCTTGAAAATGAAGATTATATAAAACATCTTAAAACATTTTGCAGTTTGTTACTAATATTACAAATTATTTTATATTGTGTTTCTATTAACAGATTCATGCAGATTTATATTTTGTTTTTCATGTTCTGTAGAACAACTTTAAGGTTTGATGCCCCATCATTATGATAGTAAAGAATTCTAGGCCGGGCGCGGTGGCTCAAGCCTGTAATCCCAGCACTTTGGAAGGCCGAGGCGGGTGGATCACGAGGTCCAGAGATCGAGACCATTCTGGTCAACATGGTGAAACCCCGTCTCTACTAAAAATACAAAAAATTAGCTGGGCACGGTGGTGCGTGCCTCTAATCCCAGCTACTCAGGAGGCTGAGGTGGGAGAATTGCCTGAACCTAGGAGGTGGAGATTGGGGTGAGCCGAGATCGCACCATTGCCCTCCAGCCTGGGTAACAAGAGTAAAACTCTGTTTCAAAAGAAAAAAAAAAGGAATTCTATGTGTATCTCTATTTACATTTAATAGAGAGTTTTATATTTATATATGGTTTTATGGTACTGTCCAGCATTATTTTATTTTTCAACATAATGGACTCATTTTAGCATTTATTATTTTTTTATATGCAGCATCTCACTATGTTGCTCAGGCTGATCTTGAACTCCTGGTTTCAAGTGATCTGACCGCCTTGGTCTCCTAAAGCTGTAGAACTACAGGCATGAGCCATGGTTCTTGGCCATCATGTAACATTTCTTTTAGAACTGTGCTAGGGATAATGAACACCCTTACCTTTTATTTTGGAAAGTGTTTTGTTTTTAAAGTAAAATAATTTCTAACCAAGTGTTCCTGAGAGGGAATATTTTTTCTCATATTACATCAAAATTTGGAAAGTTCTCAGCCTTTTTTTATCTTCAAGTATCCGCTGTACTACTATTTTTCTGTGTTCTAAGATTTCTTCCATGAATATATTGATCTACTTGATGGTGTCCAGTAAGTTTTTAAATATTTATTATTTGTTGATGATTTACTTATTTTTTATAGAGATGGGGTCTTGCTATTTGGCCCAGGCTGGTCTCAAACTGGCCTCAAGTGATCCTCCCACCTCAGCCTCCCAAAGTTCTGGGATTGAGCCATTGGGTATGAGCCATTGTTCCTGGCCCCCCAATAAGTTTTACATTCCATGTTTTAATTTTGTTTTGGATTTAACTATATCACACAGTTCCTCTCTGGTCTGCAAAATTTTTGTTGGGAAAATTTTTTGTTTTATCTTGCAGTTCTCAAGGTTCTCTTCTTGTCTGTAACTTCTGAAGTTTGTGCTTAAATATGTGTTTGCTATAAGTATCTTTGTGTGTATCCTGGTTTGTCTGGCTTCTTCATTTTTATGATTTTTCAGTTATTGATTTTGTATCTTTTGCTTCCACAGCTTCTGAGGGGGGGTTTGATATTTTGAATATTTCTGTTATCCTCATATATCTGATTTTCAAAAATTGTCTGTGTTTCTGTTTCACTCACTGAGTATTCAATTTATTTCAGATTTCTTTATTATTTTTATTTTTTGTGGTTGCTTTCTAAAAATTTTATAATTTTTTTGATGGGGCCATGTTGCCCTATTATTTTGTATACATTGTAATCTTTGAGATTTTGACTTAAAAAAGCTGCCTGTTACAATCTTTACTATGTAGCTTTGTCCTGCATATAATCTTAAACAAATTTTCTTGGCTAGGGACTCTGGGAGTCTCTGAGACATGTTCTTAGGCTGCATCTTGTCTGAAATTTTGTGTTTACTTTTTAGTTAAATGAGTTTGTGTTTTTTTTTAAGTCAGTAATCACTTGCTAAACATGTTCCCTGTCTGGTACTGCATTCTCTCTGCTGCTGTAATATTTACCTTTGGTCTCAGCAGACTCAAACTGTCATTCCAAAGTATACGATTTCTTTTTTTTTTTGAGATGGAGTTTCGCTCTTGTTACCCAGGCTGGAGTGCAATGGCACAATCTCGGCTCATCGCAACCTCCGCCTCCTGGGTTCAGGCAATTCTCCTGCCTCAGCCTCCTGAGTAGCTGGGATTACAGGCACGCACCACCGTGCCCAGCTAATTTTTTGTATTTTTAGTAGAGATGGGGTTTCACCATGTTGACCAGGATGGTCCCAATCTCTTGACCTCGTGAACCACCCGCCTCGGCCTCCCAAAGTGCTGGGATTACAGGCGTGAGCCACCGCGCCCGGCCTAGTATACCACCCTTTCTTTCAGCCCTTTATGACATGGTAAACAGAAACCAGTGTCACACTGGAAAGGCTAGAAATAAAGATGCACGTGCCAGTATTTTTCTTGCCTTTTAAAATAGAGAGCTGGAGTTGGCAATTTACTTCTAAAGGCACTAGGTTTTATTGGAGAGCAGAAAGAGTTGGTTTTCTTTTCCTTCTATGTGGCTCTACATTGTTCTCACCTGGGGCACTGCACACACTGAACTCACTTATAAATTTTCCACAAATGTATTTTGGTCAGTATGATTTTGTCACATTTATATGTCTGTGAAGGAATTAGGGCCTGATATGTTGCTATGCCATCTTGCTTATGTAGTTTGTATAATTTTATGGGTTAAATTTGTCAAGTATATTCATCTGAGTTTGGTAAGCGAAGTAACTTATTTTTACTCTTTCCAGTTATTTGTTCTCATTTTGCCCAAGACCTTTGGCCAGAGAAGAGCATAAAAGATTCCTTCCAAAAAGGGATATTGAGAACATACGGAAAATATGGACATGAGAGTTTACAGCTAAGAAAAGACTGTAAAAGCGTGGATGCATGTAAGGTGTACAAAGGAGGTTATAACCAATGTATGATGACTACTGAGAGCAAAATATTTCAGTGTGATAAATTTGTGAAAGTCTTTCATAAATTTTCCAATTTAAATAGAAGTAAGATAAAACATACTAGAAAGAAACATTTCAAATGTAAAAACCATGGCAAATCATTTTGCATGCTGTCACAACGAACTCAACATAAGAAAATTCATACTAGAGAATATTCTTACAAATGTGAAGAATGTGGTAAGGCCTTTAACTGGTCCTCAACACTTACTAAACATAAGATAATTCATACTGGAGAAAAACCCTACAAATGTGAAGAATGTGGCAAAGCTTTTAACCGGTCCTCAAATCTTACTAAACACAAAATAATTCATACTGGAGAGAAACCCTACAAATGTGAAGAATGTGGCAAAGCTTTTAACCGGTCTTCAACTCTTACTAAACATAAAAGAATTCATACAGAAGAAAAACCCTACAAATGTGAAGAATGTGGCAAGGCCTTTAACCAGTTCTCGATTCTTACTAAACATAAGAGAATTCATATGGAAGATAAACCCTACAAATGTGAAGAATGTGGCAAAGCCTTTAGAGTATTTTCAATTCTTAAAAAACATAAGATAATTCATACTGGAGAAAAACCCTACAAATGTGAAGAATGTGGCAAAGCCTTTAACCAGTTCTCAAACCTTACTAAACATAAGATAATTCATACTGGAGAGAAACCCTACAAATGTGATGAATGTGGCAAAGCCTTTAACCAGTCCTCAACCCTTACTAAACATAAAAGAATTCATACTGGAGAAAAACCGTATAAATGTGAAGAATGTGGCAAAGCTTTTAAACAATCCTCAACCCTTACTGAACATAAGATAATTCATACTGGAAAGAAACCCTACAAATGTGAAGAATGTGGCAGGGCCTTTAGCTGGTCCTCAGCTTTTACTAAACATAAGAGAAATCATATGGAAGATAAACCATACAAATGTGAAGAATGTGGCAAAGCCTTTAGTGTATTCTCAACCCTTACTAAACATAAAATAATCCATACTAGAGATAAACCCCACAAATGTAAAGAATGTGGCAAAGCCTTTAACCAGTCCTCAGTTTTTACTAAACATAAAATAATTCATACTGAAGGGAAATCCTACAAATGTGAAGGATGTTGTAATTCTTTTAACCAGTCCTCAAACGTTAGTACACATAAAATAATTTACACTGGAGAGAAACCCTACAAATATGAACAATGTGACAAAGCCTTTAACAACTTCTCAACCCTTATTACACATCAGATAATTTATACTGGAGAGAAACCCTACAAACATGAAGAATGTGGTGGAGCCTTTAACAAATCCTCAAATTATACTCAAGAGAAACTACAAACCTGAAAGATGTGACAGTGATTTTGACTATACCTCAAATTTTTCTAAATGTAAACCGTACTGAAGAGAAACCCTAGAAATGTGGGAATGTGACAAAACCTTTAAACGGTTGTTACACTTGATTGTAGGTAAGATAATTTATATTGGAGAAAAATCCTACAAGTGTGAAGAATGTGGCAAACTTTTAACGAATGCTCACACCTTATTGCACAGGAAAGCACTTATACTTGAGAAAAACTATATAAATAATGTGGAAAAGCCATTTATATCTGCTCACATCTTATTCAACATCAGAGAGTTCATACTCAATAAAATGTAATTACTTTCAAAAGATTCAGAAAATACAGGCCTTCAACATGAAGAAGAGTATTCTTTTTTTTTTTTGATACGGAGTTTCGCTCTTGTTACCCAGGCTGGAGTGCAATGGTGCGATCTCGGCTCACTGCAACTTCCACCTCCTGGGTTCAGGCATTTCTCCTGCCTCAGCCTCCTGAATAGCTGGGATTACAGGTGCGCGCCACCATGCCCAGCTAATTTTTTGTATTTTTAGTAGAGAAGGGGTTTCACCATGTTGACCAGGGTGGTCTTGATCTCTTGACCTCGTGATCCACCCGCCTCAGCCTCCCAAAGTGCTGGGATTAGAGGCGTGAGCCACCGCGTCCAGCGAAGAAGAGTATTCTTAAGAAAAACATTACAACTGTAGAAGGTTGTAGTAGCTTCACTTTAATGATAGATCTTACTGTACACATTTTGTACTAGAAGAAAACCCTAAAGCAGTTGCTCAAACTTTGTTCAGCATCAGGGAATTTATATTGGAGAAAAACCCTGCAAATGTAATAAATATGAAAAAACGTTTTTGTTTTTGTTTTTTTTTCCCCCAAAAAACAGCTTGGAAAACAGAGTTCATAGTAGAATATATTTTTGCAGATGCAGTAAATATGATAAATGTTTAATCTAAAATTAAGTCTATGTAAATAGCAGAGAATTCATAATAGAAATTATAAGGCATAAGGCATTGACACTTAGATATTACACTAGAGTGTTGAGTAGGAAATAATCCACAAGTAAAATTGTTAGATAAGTTATTTATGTATAACTTTAAAAGACAAAGATTGTTTGGAGATTTATAATTACTTTCAAAGTATCCTTTTTCTTGAAGAAAATTACAGATTTTTTGAAATGCAATTATGTAATTTAACTCTCAAATTTATGTTTTTCTTCATTCCTGTTGTATTCTCATGTGAAAGCAAGTGATCAGTTGTTACTGCATCAGAGATAAGAGATTCTTTTTTATAAGTGGGCATTATTTATGACCCTTTCTATGGAAGAGTGAGAAAATTATAAGATGCATGAGGAAAGTCTAAGTAGAGATGCTCTTTGTGGTTAACCTAGAATCTTAAGTGCTGCTTGAGGTAGATGTTCAGCCTAATACTCTTTTGCATTATAGTAAGAAAAATTTTAAATTTTAAATCAAAATTAGTAATGTATCGTTTTGTTGATTGTGCTTTTATGTAACAAAATGCAGTACTTTAAAAATTTAGATTATGTGTGAACTTAATTTTTTAATTAACATTATTTTTAACATGTTAAGACTTGTGTCTTAATTCAATTAAATGTTGTTATGCCACTAACTTGAACCTATTCCACCTTACTCAAGGACGTGGGGTGAAAATGGTAACAATATGTTACATGGTAACATAGTGGACTTAAATCTCTAATAATCTTTTCCAGTGGTTTAAACTGCAAATACATTAAAGAATATTGTTCCCATAGGTTAAATTATCTTTTTAAAATTTAAATTTATTTTTTAAATGTTTGTCAGTACATTGTATATATATTTATGCCATAATTTGATGCAGGCATACAATATGTAATAATCATATCAGGGTAAATGAGGTATCACCTCTAGCATTTATTCTTGATATTACAGACAATCCAGTTCTATGTACACTTTTAGTTGTTTTGAAATGTACAATTGTTACTACAGGGTCATTTTTATGATCACAATAAAATTGTATAGAAGTACAAATAAAATCTATATTTCTGAGTCCTGTATTTTATTTTTAAAATTTTGTCATAAATTTTTCTTTGAACATGTGATCTCTCTTCCGGCAAACACATACTTTTGGTTTTGATATACATAAAGATATACATATGTTGCTCTAAAAATAAAAGGTGTAAGAAAATTATGTTTGTATAAGTATGAATTTGTATTTTCAGAAGAATAATGAGAACAAAAAGTAATTTTAATAAGGTGACTAATTAACTAGAAAACTAAAAACCTCAATATGTGTAAAGCAGATCTACACTCTGCTTTGTATTTAATTCATGACTATAAGATTCTAGGACTTATACTTCAGACTCTCCCTTGGTAATTTCTCTGTCTTGCTTGCCTGGTATTCATGCTAGATCCTTATTTTTTTGTTGTTGTTTCTCATAACTATTTTGTTTTATAGTTTTTGAAGTATTCATTATGTGAGCTCATCAGAGATTATAATAGTTTATAAAATTTAGTAGTGCACACAATTTTTAGATGTAGTTCACAATTAGTGTTTTAGTTTGTATTTTTAGTTAGAACTTTATTTTACTTGGAGAATCCTATATAAGACTACTTTAATTATTGTTGCTTTCAGTTTTTTTAATTGACAGTATTTTATTGAGGCAGTTTTTTCAAGTATATACTAGGGGAGGCTTCCATAAGTCAGGATGATGTTTTTTAATATATAAATGCAGCAAACAAACATGACAGTGCTTGTTGTATAACAGTTGCTTAATGATAATCTAAGTATTCCTCCTGGAGTTTGTAACTTCAAGTCAAAGAAAATATCAATGGTAAAGAAATAATATTGACTCTTCATGTGGAGAGGACGTTTTTCCAGCATACAAAGCTGACTCTTGCTGAATTTAAAGAGATATTTTGCTTTATCTTTCTAATTATCTTCAGTTTTGCCTTTTTATGTGTATTTCAACTATGTATGCATCACAGCTCTTCTGTTTTGTGTATCTTCATGTAAAAATAAAAGCAAAAACTTAAGATTATCACAATAAATGCAGAAAAGTCATCCAAGAAAATTCAGTGTTCATAAAAATATTCTCAACAAGCATTGAAGAAACATGTCAAAATAATAAGAACAATCTATGACAAATTCTCAACATACTGAACAGGCAAAAGCTAAATGAATTCTCCATAATAGTACAGGAGTTATTAAGAAATTGTGTTTAAGAAATTATGGGCTGGGTGCGGTGGCTCAAGCCTGTAATCCCAGCACTTTGGGAGGCCAAGGCGGGTGGATCACGAGGTCAAGAGATCGAGACCATCCTGGTCAACATGGTGAAACCCCGTCTCTACTCAAAATACAAAAAATTAGCTGGGCATGGTAGCGCGTGCCTGTAATCCCAGCTACTCGGGAGGCTGAGGCAGGCGAATTGCCTGAACTCAGGAGGTGGAGGTTGCGGTGAGCCGAGATCGCTTCATTGCACTCCAGCCTGGGTAACAAGAGCGAAACTCTGTCTCAAAAAAAAAAAAAAAAGAAATTATGTACCTGGAAGCCAGTTACATTCAATATGGCGTCTTCTACCCTCTTCCTTCCAGTAATCACATGTGCTGGCATCATGGCAGTCTTCAGGTAAAACCACGTATACAAGTATGGCTGCTGCAGAGTGGAGACCTTATTTGCATAATAAAGACTAAGGTGGCTGTGTAAATGAAACATCTGGTCAAACTAATCCCCTGGGTCCTATGCAAATTAATCACAGCCCGCTCAAGCCTCTGTACAAAATTGATTGCATTCCTCCACGAAGTGAGAACCTCTTGGGTGACCCGCATTCCCAGCGTGAGGAAGCCTTCTCTCTCTCCTTTTTTTCGTCTAAACTTTTTGCTCCTAAACCCACTCCTTGTGCGTGTCCATGTCCTGATTCTTTCTCGAGCATGCCAAAGAACCAGAGTATATATTCCCAGACAAGCCATTTCAATAATTAGAAATGACATGAACATCCATTTCAAACACTTCTATTTCAGAGTTCTGCAAGTCCTAGCCAGAGCAGTGTAACAGGATAGATAAAAGACATCCAAATAGAACAAGAGGAAGTCAGATTATCTTCAGTGATTATATAATTTGCCTAAGAAATTGTAAAGATTTCACCGAAACACGTAGCCTAAAAAATGACTTCAGTAAAGTCTGAATACAAAATCAACATGCACAAATGATAGTATTTCTATACACCAATAGCATCCAAGCTGAGAGCAAAATCAGGAACAGTTCTATTTACAATAGCCACAAAGAAACAATAATATACCTAGGAATATATTAAGGAGGTAAAATATCTCTACAAGAAGAACTACAAAGCACTGCTGAAGAAATCAGACAACATGAATAAATTGAAAAGTATTTCATGCTCATTAATTAATTAAAATGTTCATGCTGCCCAAAGCAACCTACAGATTATGTGTTATTTCTAGGAAATTATCAATGCTTTTTTTTTTTTTGAGATGGACTCTTGGCCTGTCACCCAGATTTGAGTGAAGTGCGATCTTGGCCTGCTCACTGCAACCTCTGCCTCCCAGTTTCAAGCAACTCTTCTGTCTCAGCCTTTAGAGTAGCTGGGTCTGTAGGCACACACCATTACACCTGGCGAAATTTTTGTATTTATAGTACAGATGGGGTTTCACCATTTTGGTTAGGGCCTGGTCTTGAACTCCTGATCTTCAGTGATCTGCCCATCTCAGCCTCCAAAAGCACTGGGATTACATGTGTGTCCCACTGTGCTCAGGCTTCAATGCCATTTTTTATGGACTTAGAAGAAGTAAACTATTCTAAAATTCATATGGAAGAATAAAAGAGCTCAAATAGCCACAGCAAGTTTAAACAAAAACAGTAATCCTGGAGGCTTCACATTACCTGACTTCAAACTGCACTGCAAGCTACAGTAACCAATACAGTATGGTTCTGGTGCAAAAGTATGCATATAGACCAATAAAACAGAGGAGAGAGCTTGGGGGAAAAAAGCTACACTTACACAATCAACTTATTTGTGATAAAGTCAACAGAAATAAGCCAAGGGGCCAGTCGCCGTGGCTCTTGCCTGTAATCCCAGCACTTTAGGAGGCTGAGGCGGGTGGATCATCTGAGGTCAAGAGTTCAAGACCAGTCTGGCCAACATGGTGAAACCCCGTCTCTACTAAAAACAAAAATATTAGCTAAGTGGCAAAAAAAAAGAAAAAAGAAATTGGCCAGAGGAACTTGGGAAGGTGGGAATTTCTCCCAGGATAAATCCCTCTGCTCCACCCACAGTGAATTTCCAGCCCTCTGGAATCCCCTCCCACATGGAGCTCCCTTTCCCCTTTGGGATTTCCCCTCTGGAATCCCCTTCTACGCTCTTTGTAAAGTTTTTCTCTTCTCTTTTTCTTCTCTTGTCTCTACCTAAATAAAATAACCTTTCTGCCAAAAAAAAAAAAAAAAAAAAGCTAGCCTAAGTGCCAGGTTAGCTACAGTAAAATAGAAAAGCAGGTAAATATTAAAGATTCTATACTTCAATCTCTGGCTCCCAGATAGTATCTATGGACCAACTCATAGCTAGGGGGACTTGCCACCCTGGAGGTAGAGACACAAACCTGGCTTGCTTTGCCACCTATTAATCATAGAGCCCTAGGGCTTTGAGTGAATTTATATGTTAGCCAGGTAGTGGTTACAGTGGGCCTTGGATGAGACCAGGTTCTGTGCCTACTTCAGGTGTGAACCAGTACAGTCCCAGTGGTGGTGGTCACAGGGTGCTTATTTTACCCCAACCCCAGCTCCATGTGCCTCAGCACAGAAAGAGAGACTCTGCTGGTTTGAGAGAAGGGAAGACAACAAGAGTCTCTACTTGATAAATCAAGATAATTTTTCTTGAATTTAATCCAAGATCACCAAGGCAACACCTCTTTTTGCTTGCCTAAGCTACTGTAATTGGGTTTGGGGCCCAAGTCTCTTTGAATGCTTGGAAGTTTTCCCAAAAATAGTGGGCACAAACAAGTCCAGACTGTGAAGACTACAATAAAGACTGAACTCTTCAATGCCCAGATCCAGATGAACATCTACAAGTATCAAGACCATCCAGGAAAACAGGACCTCACCAAACAAGCTAAATAAGGCACCAGGGACACGTCCTGGAATAAAAGAGATATTTGACCTTTCATACAGGAAATTGAAAATAGTGGCTTGAGGTAATTCAAAGAAAGGCAATCTAACACAGAGAAGAAATTCAAAATTCTATCAGCTAAATTTAACAATAAGATTGAAATAAAAAGAATAACAGCAGAAATTCTGACTTAATGCAATTGGCATATTGAAGAATGCATCAGAATTCATCAAGGAGAAGATAGATTTAGTGAACTTGAAGTCTGACTATTTGAAAATACAAAGTCAGAGGAGACAAAAAGAATGAAAAAGTATGCCTACAGAATCTGAAAAATAACCTCAAAATAGCAAATCTAAGAGTTATTGGCCTTAAAAAGGAGGTAGAGAAAGAGATGAGTTAAACATTTAAATAAATAATACTGAATAATATTAAACAATTCTGCAACATTTGGTATCAACATTTGAGTACAAGAAGGTTACAAAACACCAAGCAGATTTAACCCAAAGTAGACCACCTCAAGGCACTTAACTAAACTCCTAAAGGTTAAGAATAAAGAAATGATTCTAAAAGCAGTGAGAGAAGAGAAACAAATAACATTCAGTGAAACTCCAATACATGTGAGAGCAAATTTTTCAGTGGAAAATGTACAAGCTGAGAGTGGCATGACGTAGTTAAAGAGCTGAAGGGGGAAAAAAAGACTTCTACTTTAGAATAATGTATCTGGCAAAAATGTCCTTTAAACTTGAGGGAGAAATAAGAACTTTTCCAGACAAAAACTGAGGAATCTCATTAACACCAGACCTGTCTTATAAGAAATGCTAAAGGGAGTTCTTACCTGAAAGAAAAAAAATGTTAGTGAGTAATAAAAAAGATCATCTGAAGGTACAAAACTCCCATAATAGCACACAGAAAAATGGAATATTATAACATGGTAATTATGGTTTGTAAAAATCTCAAATAGAGTAAACAATAAACCAATAAAAAATCTTTCCAAGACATAGTAAAATAGGGAATAAAGAGAAACAACAAAAATGTTTAAAAGAACAAACCGTTTAAAAAAACGGCAATGAAGTTAAGGTGCAGAGTTATTTAATTGTTTTCCTTGTTTCTTTGTTTATGCAATCAGTGTTAAATTGTCCAGAGTTAAAAAATGTTATAAGATATTATTTTCAAGCTTCATGATAATTTTAAATCAAAAAGCATACCACAGATGTACAGAAAAATAGAAAGCAAGAAATTATATTACAAGAGAAATCACCTTCACTAAAAGGAAGACAGACAGAAAGGAAAGAAGGAAGAGGACAAAAATCAATCAGAAAACAAATGACAAAATGGCAGGAGTAAGTGCTTACTTGTCCATAATGAAATTGAATGTAAATGAACTAAATACTCCAGTCAAAAGATAAATAGTGGATAAATGGATGGAGAAGCAAGAAAATAATCTACAAATAACCTACCAAAAATACTTTACCTATAAAGATATATTTAGAATTAAACTAAAAGGATGGAAAAATGTATTCCATGCCATTAGAAACCAAGAAAGAGCAGAAATAGCTATACTTATGCCAGACAAAATTAGATTTCAACAAAAGACTGTATGAAGAGGTAAAGAAGGCATCATATAATAATAAGGTCAATTCATCAATAAAATATAATAATTGGAAATATATGTGCACCCAACACTAAATCACCTGGATCAATGAAGCAAATACTATAAGAGCTAAAAAAAGAGACATTAATACAATAATGGCTGGACACTTCAACACCCCAGTTTAGTCATTGGATAGACCTTCCAGATAGAAAATCAGCAAAGAAACAGCAGGCTTAATCTGCACTGTAGAACAAATTAACCTAATAGATATTTATAGAAAATTTTATCCAATCACTGCAGAATACACATTCTTCTCCTCAGCACATGGGTTATTTGCAAGATAGAACACATGTTAGGTAACAAAACAAGTTTACAAACATTCAAAAACCTGAAGTAATGTCAAGCGTTTACTGCAATGGAATAAAACTAGAAATCAATTAAAAGGAATTTCAGAAACTATACAAACACATGGACATTAAATAATATGCCTTTGAATAATCAATAGGTTAATAGAAAAGAAAAAATAGAAAAATTTCTTGAAACAAATGATAATGGAAACAGAATGGAAAAACCTGTGGACTATAGTAAATAAGGTACTATTATAAAAGAACAATGTATAAATGTAAGTACCTACATAAGAAACGGGAAAACTTCAAATAAATAACCTAATAATATATCTTAATTAACTAGAATAAAAAGACCAAAATAACCCCCAAATTAGAAGAAAAGAAATAATAAAGATAATAGAAAAATAAAGTTGAAATAATGCAAAAGGTCAATGAGACAAAAATTCTAGTTTTTGTAAGGTTAAACAATAGGCAAATAATTAGACAGGCCAAATAAAAGGCAGAGAAGATAAAAATCAATAAAATCAGAGTCTAGAAGGGAGACATTTCTGAAGTAATACTTCAGAAAATCAGAGGATCATTAGTGGCTACTATTAGCAATTGCATGCCAACGAAGTAGAAAACCTAGATGAAATTAATTTTTAGAGACACACAACTTACCAAGATTGAATGAGGAAAAAAATCCAAAACCTGAACAGACCAATAACAAGTAACAGAATTAAAGCCTTAATATAAAAGTCTGTAGGACCAGACTGAAAAATAGAGAAGGGAACATTTCCAAACTCATTCTTTGAGGCCAGTATTATGTGATATTAAAACCAGACAAAGACACATTTAAAAAGCAAACTATAGGTTCAAATGATTCTGCCTCCGCCTCCTGAGTATCTGGGACTACAGGAGTGCACCACCATGCCCAGATAATTTTTCTGTATTTTTAGTTGAGACAGGTTTCACCATGTTGGCCATAATGGTCTTTATCTCTTGACTTTGTGATTCGCCCACCTCAGTTTCCCAAAGTGCTGAAGTGGCAGGCATGAGCCACCCTGCCCAGCCAAAATTTAATCTTCTTCTATAATGAAAACCCTTTGAAAACTGGGTATGGAATGAACATACCTCAACATGAGAAAAGTCATATATGACAGACACACAGCTAGTATCATTCTGAGTGGGGCAAAACTAAAAGTCTTTCCTTTAAAATCTGGAGATGACAAGAATGTCCACTTTTACCACTGTTATTGAACATAATTCTGGAAGTCTTAGCTGGAGCAATGAGATAAGAGAAAGCAATAAAGGGCATCCCAATTGGAAAAGAAGTCAAATTATCTTTTTTTGTTGATGATATAATCTTATATTTGGAAAAACATGAAGACTCCTCTGATAGGGTTTAAATGTGTGTCCTCTCCCAAATATTATATTGAAATGTAATTCTCAATGTTGGAGGTGGGCCTGGTGAAAGGTGATATAACCATTTGGGTATATTACTCATAAATGACTTGGCGCCATCCCATTTGGTACCACCCTCATGATAGTGAGTGAGTTCCCATAAGATCTGGTTAAACATGTGTAACAACTTGCCCCTCTGTTTTTTCTCCTGCTTTTTGCTCTGTGATGTGCAAGATTTTGCTTCAACTTCTGCTATGATTGTAAACTTCCAGAAGCCTCCCCAGAAGTATATGCCAGTGCTATGTCTTCTGTACAGCCTGTAGAATCATGAACCAGTTAAACCTCCTTTTTCAAAATAAATTACCTAGTCTCAGGTATTTATAGTGATGCAAAAATGGCTTAATACAGAAAATTGGCACTAAAGAGTGGAAAATTGTCATAAGAATACCTGAAAATGTGGAATCAACTTTGTAATTGGGTAAACAGGCAGAGATTGGAAGAGTGTGTAGAACTCAGAAGAAGATAGAGAAATGAGGGAAAGTTGATGTTTTCTTAGTGACTGGTTGAATGGCTGTGACCAAAATGTTGGTAGTAATTTGGACAGTGAAGGCTAGGCTGAGGAGGTCTCAGATGAAAATTAGAAACTTACTGAGATAGAAGCAAATGTCATGCATGATATGTCTTAGCAAAGTGGTTGGATGAATTGGGTTCATGCCCTAGAGATATATAAACCTTTGAATTTGGTAGTGATAATTTAGGGTTTCTGTTGGAAAAAATGTCTAAGAAACAAAGCATTTGAGATGTGGCCTGGCTGTTTCTAACAACTTATGCTCACATGTTGGAGCAAAAAAACTAAGTTGTAACTTATATTTACAAGGGAAGCTTAGTGTAAAAGCCTGAAAACTTTGAGCCTAGCCATGTGGCAGAAAAATAACAGAGCTTTTATAAGAGAAGAAATCAAGTAGATTGTTTGGCAACCAATGTTAGAGATATTTGCATATTAAAAAAGACACGTGTTGATAGCCAAGACAATGGGAAAGAGGACTTCAGGACATTTTAGCAATCTAAGAGGCCGCCCTCCATCACAGGCCCTGAGGTCTCGAAGAAAATAGTTTCTGGGATCAGGCCCAGGACACTGCTGCCTTGGGAAACCTTGGAACATGACTCCCTGCATCCTGGCCACTGCTCCAGCTCGAGGTGTAGCTCGTATTGGCCTAGGTACAACTCCAGTCACTTCTTCAGAGGGTGTAAGCCATAAGCCTTGGTAGCTTCTCTGTGGTGTTAGGCCTCTTACAAAATACAAGAGTTGAGACTCCGGAGCCTCCACCTTTATTTCAAAGGATTATGCAAAAGCCTGGCTGTCCAGGCAGAGGCATGCGGCAGGTGTGGAGCCCTCATGGAGAACCACTACTAAAACAATGCAGAGAAGAAATGTGGGATTATAGTCCCCATATAGGCTCCCCACTGGGGCATGACATAGTAGATCTGTGAGGAGAGGATCATTGTTTTCTGGACCCCAGAATGGTAGGTCTAGCTACAGCTTGCACTTTGCACCTGGAAAAGTCAGAGGCACATAATACCAGCCCATGAGAGCAGCTGTAGGGGCTGAACCATGCAGAGTTACAAGGTCAGACTTTCCCAAGGCATTGATATGTCTGGGAAATGGGACAGAGAGTAAAAAATAATTATTTTGGAGACTTATAATTTAATAATTACCCTTTTGGGTTTCATACTTGCATGGGTCGTGTGGCCCCATTCTTTTGACTGATTTCTTTCTTTCAGAATAGGACTATTTACCTAATGCCTATGCCCCCTTTGAATCTTGAAAGTACCTAACTTGTTTTTTATTTTACAGACTTATAGGAAGAAGAAACTAGCTTTTTCTTAGATGAAACTTTCGACTTTTGAGTCAAGGCTGAAATGAGCTAAGACTTTGGGGATTATTGGGAAGTCATGATTGTATTTTGAAATATGAGAAGGATATAAGATTTGGAATGGCCAAGGGCAAAATGATATAGTTGAGTGTGAGTTCTCACCAAAATCTCATAATTAAATGTAATCCTCAATGTTGGAGGTGATTGAATCATGAGGGCAGAGTTTCCATGAGCAGTTCAGCATCATTTTCTTATCCTCACATAGTAAGTTTTAATGAGAGCTGGTTGTTTAAAAGTGTGTAACACTTCCCATCCCCACCATTGCACTTACAATGGTGATGTGCAAACACCAGATTTATCTTTCACCTTGAGTGTAAGCTGTCAGAGGCTTCCCCAGAAGCTGAAGCCAGTGCTATGCTTTCTATACAGACTATAGAGCCATGAGCAGATTAAACCTCTTTTCTTTATAAATTACTCAGTCTCAGATTATTTCTTTATAGCAATGTGAGAATTGCCTAATATAGCCACCAAAAAGCTATTAGAACTAATAAGTTGATTAAATTTTCAGAATACAAAATCGACATACAAATCAGCAGAATTTCTATAAGTCAACAGTCAACAAACTGAAAAGGAATTTTAAAAAATAATGCTATTTGCAATAGCCACAAATAAAAGAAAATGTGTGAAAATTAACCAAAGAAATAAAAGTTCTCAACAATTAAAACTATAAAACACTGATGAAATGAAAGAGGACACAAAACATAGAAAGATATTTCTATGTTCATATATTGGAAGAATCAGTATTTTTAATATGTTCATAGACTCCAAAGCAATCTATAGATTTCATGCCATCTCTACCAAAATAACAATGACATTCCTCAAAAAAATAAAAAATAGAATACTGAAATTTGTATGGAACCACAAAACACCATAATAGTCTAAACCATGCTGAGTATATAAAACAAAACAGGAGGAATCCCATTACCTGGCTTCAAATTATATTGCCAAGCTATAGTAATTAAAACAGCATGGCACTAACATGAACACAGATATGGAACAGAGCGGAGAACCCAGAAGCAAACTCATAAACCTACAGCAAACTTATTTTAATAAAAGTACCAAGAGCACAATAACAAATAATACAGTTTTTTCAATAAATAGGGCTGGTAAACTGGCAAGTCATAAGCAGAAGAATGAAACTAGAACCCTATTTCTGGCCACATAGAAAAACCAAATTAAAATGAATTAAAGACTTAAACCTAACATCTCAAAATATCAAATTTTTACAAGAAAACATTGGGGAAACTCTCTAAGGCATTGCTTTGAGCAAAAATTGTTTATCTAATGCCCCGTAAGCACAGACAACCAAAGCAAACATGAACAAATGGGATTACAGCAAGTTAGAAAGCTTTTTTACAGTGAAGAAAACAATCCAGAAAGTGAAGAGAAAACCCACAGAATGGGAGAAAATATTTGGAAATTACCCATCTGAAAAGGGATTAATAGCTACATGATATGGTTAGACTTTGTGTCTTCACCCAAATCTCATATTAAATTTTACTCCCCAGGTGTTGAGGGAGAGACCTGGTAGAAGATGACTGGATCATGGAAGTGGTTTCCTCCATGCTTTTCTTGTAATAGTGAGTGAGTTCTCATGACATCTGATGGTTTTATAAGGGGCTCTCCCCACTTTGCTTCACATACATGCTCTCTCACCTGCTGCCATGTAAGAGAAGCCTGCTTCCCCATCTGCCATGATGGTAAATTTCCTGAGGCCTCCCTAGCCATGTGGAACTGTGAGTCAATTAAACCTATTTCCTTTATAAATTACCAGTCTCCGGTATTTTTTAAATAGCAGTGCAGAAGCAGACTAATACAGTACAATATATTAAGAGTTCAAAACATTCTGGAGAAAAAATGTAATAATCTACTTGAAGAGTAAGCAAAAAATTTAAACAGACAATTATGAAAAGAAGACATACAAATGGCAAACAGACAAATAATTCACATTACTGATCATCATAGAAAAGCAAATCAAATCCACGATGAGATATCATTTTACCCCAGTTAAGGTGGCTTTTATCCAGAAGTCAGCCAAAAACAAATGCTGGTGAGGAAGTGGAGCAAAGGGGAACCCTCATACCCTGTTTTTGGGAACACAAGAACAGTTTGGATGTTTCTGATATAAGAAAAAATAGAGCTACAATATAGTCCAGCAATCCCACTGCTCAGTATATACCTAAAAGAAATAAATTGGTAAGTTAAAGACATATTGGCACTCCCATGTTTGCTACAGCAGGGTTTATAATAGCCAAGATTTGGAAAGAACATAAGTGTCTATCAAGAGATGACTGGATAGAGAAAATGTGGTACATATACACTATTCAGCTATAAGAGTGGATGAGAGTCTGTCATTTGCAATAACATAAATGGAACGGAAAGTCTTTATGTTAAGTGAAATATGTCAGGCACAGAAAGACAAATGTCACATGTTCTTATTTATTTGTGGGTGCTAAAATTTGAAACAACTGATCTCATAGAGATAGAGTATATGGATGGTTACCAGAGGCTGGGAAGGGCAGTGGGGAACGGGGATAGTAGGAATGCTAAATGGGTACAAAAAATTGTTAGAAAAAATGAATAAGACAATATTTGATAGCAAAACAGGTGATTATAGTCAAAAATAATTTATACATTTTATAATGACTAAAAGAGTATAATTGGATTGTTTATATGTCATGTACCTCCATAAATATATACACAAATTATATACCCACAAAAGTACATTAAAAATTAAAATTAGAAAAAGCCAAAGGGAGGAGACTAATGAGGCATGTGTGACCCATGGCCTGAACTAGCTTTTCAGGTGAACTTTGAAATGTCCTTGTCCAAGAAGAGGGTTCCATTTAGTCAATAGGGGCTTAGGAATTCATGTTTGGTTTACAAGTGGAGGAAAGAAGGATTTTTATTCCTGAGCAATAGCTCTCAGTCAATCAATCCCTGTAGGGAACCTTGTTCTTTCCTCTGAAGATAAACACTATTTTTCTTTTCCACTGAAGACTCCACATTATAAAATAGAAAAATTTTGAAACTAAGAGGTACAACCTTATTAAATTTGATTTGGTCTTATTTGTAATTAAATTAATCACATGTGTTCCAGAATTTGTCCTCAGTCTTCTCCTGCTGTAGGCTCATGATCTGCTGAATTTGCTAGCTCCCTGCTTGACAGCAGGAAATCAGTTACAAATATTTAAAAACCTCTTTGTGGCTGGGAGCAGTGGCTCATGCCTGTAATCCCAGCAATTTGAGAGGCCAAGGTAGACAGATCACTTTTGTTTAGGAGTTTGATACCAGCCTCGCAACAGAGCAAGATTCTGTCTCAATAATCATAATAATAATACATGAAAATAAAAACCTCATTGTGTTTCAAACAAAATTCCTTTTGAATATCAACTGTATCAACTTGCATATTATCTATAATCATTTTGTTTACTTTATATCTAATTCTGAAGAATCTTTGAGGACTAATTTCACTGTTTTCTACCATTTTGGTAAACATACCAAATTCCATTAAACGAAATGCACAAAATTCCTGAGAAATACATGTTCTCTTTGAGGAGTAGACTTGTTATGTTAGAGGAACTCACGGTTACCAAGCCTCTAGTTTAATAAACATGACTAGAGTACTCTATCTTAATATGAGTAGTGAGGCACTCAAAAGGCATCTAAAAGGTTAATACTTACGGTTTGAAAATAGCCACATCTTTTAGCTGGCCACCAATTATAACTGCAGAATATTTATGGCTATACAAGACATCTTCCACCAAGCCTGAAAAACATATAAATGTACTAAGAGTGCAAAATTTTTTCTTAACCATAATATTAATGAGCTAGCTTAGGTCAAAGGTTTAATGGTCATTGTTAAAACCAATAGCCCCTGCCTGCAGTGAGTATATCTGCACTTCCCAAATTTAATTATAACTCTTTCTCTTTATAGTTACTTATAAGTAGAGACACTAAAAGAAGACAGTGCACTCCTGCTTTTGTTTTCTGAGGATGCCTAACTCTGTAATGGAGTGATTTCTAATAACTTTGCTTTTTTCACTTTGTTCTCTGACTTACCTCAAATGTTTTTCTGCACAAGATCTAAGAATCCTCCTTTGTGGTCTATATCAGGACCCTCTTTTCTAGCAACATTTTTTAGCAACACCATGAAGGGGCATCGAGATAAGACCCCCACTACAAGGAAAACAATCCACAAAGAATCAGTCAGCTGACATCGGGTAAGTGGGCCATCTTTTAGAGTTGGGAAGCCATTCTGGAGGGTAAGAATGATTATCCACTATCACTTAAGTGAGAGGCCCTACAGTATAATATTAGGGTGAGAGACTCAGTCCCAAAAGTCAGAGGTCAGAGGGTGTCATACTCAGATTGGAGGCCAAGCTCACAGGGTTAGAGGCCCTGGGGTATATTGAGAAGAATGGATTTTGCTAAACAAGATGTTTGCCACTTTGTCTTTTTGGACTGCCCACCTTGTGCTCCCTGTCCCTCACCTGAGTGCTGTGCATCTTCTCACCTTTCTGCTCACTGCCTCTGTTTTGTAGCAGCCTGGAGGCTACCACAGGAAGCAGACCTCAAAAAGTTTAGCTTTTACTTTCCTCAATGATTTTCTGACTTTAGCTGACTGCTTGTTTAATTTGCCACTGGTCCAAGTGACACTGGAAAAAAGAGATTTCTTGGAACCTAGTATCTTTGTACCTCAATTATCAGAAAAGATCAGCAATAACCTCTCCATCATTATGATTAGAAGTTAAAATGTATTTAACAACCCCACATGACAAAAATCAGACATGCCTCTTTAGCAACAGCCTCTTTTATGACAACCCCCTGCAAACAGCCTCAAGATGGGGAACATGAGACTTTCTTTTTTTGAGACAGAGTTTCTCTCTTTTTACCCAGGCTGGAGTGTAATGGCGTGATTTCAGCTCACCATAACCTCCGCCTCCTGGGTTCAGGCAATTCTCCTGCCTCAGCCTCCTGAGTAGCTGGGATTACAGGCACATGCCACCATGCCCAGCTAATTTTTTGTATTTTTAGTAGAGATGGGGTTTCACCATGTTGACCAGGATGGTCTCTATCTCTTGACCTCGTGATCCACCCGCCTCGGCCTCCCAAAGTACTGGGATTACAGGCGTGAGCCACCGCACCCAGCCTGAGACTTTTTCTTACCTGTTTTCTCTCATTTCTTAACCAGAAGGTCATCTTTGATGGCTGGTAAAGGACAGCTGGACCCTACTCTAAACCCAGCATGTCACTTTTTCCCTGAAAGAGTTTTGTTAGTTTTGTCATAGCAGTGTGAAAATGGACTAATGTATTACAATATATAAATTGCACCTTTCCTTTTTTCTCTTGTTTGGTTGACTCTTTTTTTTTTGCAGCTTAAGTTGTTTTATAGAAGATAAACTAAATGGGAGGAAATACATTATAAACAGGCTGCTCTGATGCTTAGGATGAAAAAAGAAAAATAGACTTGTATATATTTGATGGAGGAAAAAACAAAACGGACTGGACATAATTGAGTACTCTTTAATGCAAGTGCCTCTTAATATTAGGATTTTCTTAGCTGAGGCTGAACTTTCTTCTGCAAGTCCAAGCACCCTATAGTAACACAGTCCGATTCCTTCCAGCTCTGGTGAGGTGTGCAACGTGTTATTAATTCCTTCTAGTTTTCCAGGGTTATCTAGTGTCCAGTCATCTTCTTCTTCCTGCCTTTCGAGTCCTATCTTACACACATACCCACTCTTGAAAGACCCGAGCCTCACTAGAACAACTTGCAGTGTGGCCTCTTATCACCTGGCAAAGTTGAATCCTTGCCCTCTCTGGGAAGTGGCAGATAATGGTAGGGACACTATATATGTACTTTTTCTATGTCTCAATTAGCCATATGCAAGGAAAAACTTGAACAGATTTCAGAGGATTCAGGCAAGTTCATAGACAAATATAAGAGGCTAACCTTGATGTATAATTTGACCAGGCAAGATTTGGATATCTTTATGTCTACCTGCTGCATTGCAGAAAAGCAGTGTATTATGGGAATGGCTAAACAATATGCTAATAGGGTGGCAGCCTGCAACCAGGGACATGACATCTATCAAGTAGGAGGCACAGTAGTGCCTCACCAGGACCTGAAAAAGAATTAGGACCTAGAAAAGAGTAATAAATTAGGAAGAAAGTAGGATATATAGAGAATAAATTATGATTATTTGACTCCTTGAAAGAGAAAACATTGTGATCAAGCTTTTTAATTTTTATGAAGTCAGAAATACTAGAAAAAAGATGAAAACCTGGCCTGTCCAGGTGCCACATCTCATGCCTGTAATCCCAGCATTTTGGGAGGCCGAGGCAGGAGGATCACTTGAGCCCAGGAGTTCCAGACCAGCCTGGGCAACATGGTGAAATCCAGTCTCTGCCCCCCCCAAAAAAAAAACAAACCAAAAAACCAAAAAATTACCCAGGCATGGTGGCATGCACCTGTATTTCCAGCTACTCAGGAAGCTGAGGTGGGAGGATAATTTGATCCTGGGAAGTGGAGGCTGCAGTGAGTCATCATTGTGCCACTGCCCTCCAGCCTGGGTGACAGAGTGAGACCTTGTCTTCAAAAACGCAAACAAAAAAAACAATGGTTTCTTACTTTTTTGACCAAAAAAATACACTTATTTACAAGGGATGGAAATGACCATTTCTTCATGTAGTTAAATTAATTTGTGAAGTAATATTTTGGAAATTCTTAGTTCTTAAAAGGCCTCAATTTTCAAGAATAAGTAGGTGCCAATTTTTTGGAAAATGGAGAGTCAGCAGTTGATTCTGAAAGTGAAAGAGGCCATTTTGGCTTCAGAATACATGGGGTCAGGGTTTTCTTCAAAACCTATAGTATTTTGTGAGCATGTTCCTGCCTATTTTTTTTATTATATCATAATTTTAATGCTGTACATTTAAAAACTTATTAAAGGACAATTTTGCATCTTACCATTGCAAAACATATGAAATGTCTCATTTGCAATTTGAGGCTGGACAGTGGCACCTATGTGAACTGGCGATTTTTCTGAGGTCCAGAAGCAGCCCAGGGTTAGCCAGGGACGGCTCCTTCTGCTGCTGGGTAATTTCGGCTGAGATCTTCCCATCTGGAACTATGATGTCGCGCATCACCTCAAGAGACGTGGATAATCGCAAGGTATCTAAACGAACAGTGCTTGATTTTCTCAAGTTCTCACCTGTGAGCATAGTATTACTGCTCAGAAAGCACTTTAAAAACAAATGCATAAGTGATGTGGACAGACATGGAAGGTGTCTTTAAGTCCTCTGATGAGCACATGCTGAGATGAAGTCAGGGGAGGAGAGAAAGCAAAGGTCAGGCTGAGGCCCAG
The DNA here is from genome assembly GCA_028533165.1 of Leontopithecus rosalia. Classification (NCBI taxonomy): domain Eukaryota; kingdom Metazoa; phylum Chordata; class Mammalia; order Primates; family Cebidae; genus Leontopithecus; species Leontopithecus rosalia. The sequence continues at coordinate 186,950,774 of CM052649.1, forward strand.
GCTGGAGGTTGGACAAGGGAAGCCTCACATCACAGTGCAGACAGCAGGTGCACAGCAGGTGCAGAAGACAGCAGGTATGGATGTGTCAGGTGCAGATGTGGCAGGTGTGGATGTGACGGGCCCCGAGGGAACCCAGGCTGGGGCCCCAGTGCGGGGAGCCCTGGGGAAGCCCTCCAGAGCCCCATTGCTGGCTGGCTGGCTGCTGGAAGAGTGTGGCCCTGTGGCAGGGACTGCGGGCTCACTGGCCACCTTGCGGCCAGCAGCATATGCTGTCTGTAGGGGAGTCTGCATGGCGCACCTCCACATCTGACATTGAATTTGGAAGGAAATGGCAGCTCACTATGTCCATCCAGCAGCATGTGTGGGGGAGGCACCACCAGAGCCACTGCCCCTGCTCCAGGGCTCAGCACGCTGTGATGCCTTGTGGCACCATGGTGACCATTTTCCATGAATGAAGACTCTGTAATCCGTAATAGATGTGTCAGGCCTGGCCCAGACATTTATGGAAAAGGGTCACAGCACGCTGTGATCTTGTGGCACTGCGGTGACCATTTTCCGTGAATGAAGACTCTGTAAGCCATAATAGATATGTGAGGCTTGTCCCAGCATGGCCCATATTCTGCTGCTCCAGTCGCTCAACTCTGTGCTCATTTTCAGCCCAGTCCCCAGACCTGGAGCAGAGTGGTGGGATCCAGAGAACGTCAAAGGCAGTTAGCGCTCCAGCTGTTCATTCTGCTTGAGGTGCTGAGTTTCTTGGCCATGTTAGAGTTGTTTGAATTGGAAATAGTTGTAAGATTCCAAAGTGTTCTTAAAATAGTACAAGTGATTACTCTTTACTTAGATTTCCCAAAGTTTACCATCATAGCACATTTGATTTATGATTCCTGCGTGTAGATGTGTGTACTCAGGCAGATAGGAGCATGGGTGGATGGGTAGGTAGGTAGGAAGCAGATGTGTGGAGAGATGGGTACGTGGGCAGGTGGATTGTTAAAGAGATAGGGAGATGGGTAAGTCGATGAGTAGATGGGCAGGTAGATGGTTAGGTAGATGGATAGACAGATGGATAGGTGGGTAGGTAAATGGATGAGTAGATGTATGGAGAGATCAATGGGTAAGTAGATTGTTAAGAGATGTGTAGATGGGTGGGTAAATGGGTAGGTAGGTATGTAGATACATGGGTGGGAAGGTGGGTAGGTAGGTGAGTAGATAGGTAGGTAGATGGAGAGATGGGTCGGTAGGTAGGTAGACATGCAGATATATGGGTAGGCAGGTGGGTAGGTAGGAGAGTAGATGAGTAGGTAGATGAGGAGATGGGGAGGTAGATGAGATGGGGAGGTAGATGAGGACATGGGGAGGTAGATGAGATGAGTAGGTAGATGGGGAGATGGGTCAGTAGGTAGGTAGACATGCAGATATATGGGTAGGCAGGTGGGTAGGTAGGTGAGTAGATGGGGCAATGGGTTGGTAGGTAGGTAGGCATGCAGATATATGGGTAAGAAGGTGGGTAGGTAGGAGAGTAGATGAGTAGGTAGATGAATAGATGGGGAGGTAGATGGGGAGATGGGTAGGTAGATGGAGAGAGGGGTAGGTATATGGGGAGATGGGTAGGTAGATGAGGAGATGGGTAGGTTAGTGGGTAGATGAATAAGTAGATGGTAGATAAGTAGGTAGATGGGTAGATGGATAAGTAGTTGGTACATGGGTACATAGATGAACAGATGGGTAGGTAGATGGGTAGAAGGGTAGGTAGATGGTAGATGAGTAGGTAGTTGGACAGATTGATAGGTAGATGAGTAGATGGGCAGGTGGATGGGTAGGTGGGTTGGTAGTTGAATGTTATATGTTTTGTTAATCATTGGAGACTTCCCAATGTTCTTGTTGTATTGAAAATGTCTTCATAACTAGAGTTGCATTTCACCTACATCCACATTAAAGTATCCGTATTGTGAATATTTTAGTAACAATCCCATTAATTGACTTTGTTCATTTTTTTTACACTAATAAAACTTTAATACCCTTTTCCCCATTTAATTTGCCAGCCCTCAAGCCTCTTCTTTTATGGAGCTATGTGCCTGATGTGTTTTAGAATAAACATGCAGTTGGGTCCTGCCTTCTCTTCCAAGGGCTGAGGCTTCATGACTGCACTCTCTTCCTCATGAAGCAGTGCTTTGTCAGGATACATGCCACAGTCTAACAACTGAGCAACTATGACTTAATAGGGAAAATCTATTACAAATGAGAACTGCCATAAGATCATGAGACATCCTCAGGAAGCTTCCATGGGTGGTGGAAGGTGAAGGGATCCCACGTGTCACAAGGCGAGAGCCGGAGCAAGAGGGGGCAGGTACCAGGCTCTTTAAACTGATGGGTAGAGAGGGCTCCATGGTTTTACCAGCCAGGAGACACCGGGGGCCTGTGGGGCTCTGCCCAAGAGGACTTGCTCAAGGAGGGGAGGACCAGGGTTTCATATACTGGGAAGCCTAAAGGCTTAGCACACAACACCAGTTAGAATTGGCAAGAAGGTGGATGTCAGAGCCACATGAGGACAATTCTCTTGGGAGCAGAACTCTTTGGCCCCAAGAAACTTCCTTGGAGAGAAGCGAGCGGCCACCGTGTGTGCGGGGAGGAGGCCTCCTGCAGGCAGTGAGAGGTGCCCTTTTACTGTTCAAGGTTGAATTTGATGGCTGCTTCTGTATTGATCCAGTCGGGAAGCAGAAATCACCTGGTATTTCAAACAAATGTGAGGTTGAACCCAGGTGTGCTTTGCATAGACACTGGAGGATGGGGAGGGCACTGGGCATGTTAGTTCTCTATCATGGGTAACCAGTGACCCTAATTCGGCCACAACAGTTCACATTCATCACCCATAGCTCCATGGACCAGCAGTCAGGGGCTGCGTCCTTGCTCAGGGTCTCACAAGACTAAATGGAGGCGTGGGCTTTACCTGTGGTTTAAAGAGCCTGGTACCTGCCCCCTTTTGCTCCGGCTCTCGCCCTGTGACGTGCGGGCTACCTTCACTTTCCACCACCCACGGAAGCTTCCTGAGGCCTCACCAGGAGCCAGGCTTCCTGTGCAGCCTGCAGAGCCGTGAGCCAGTTAAACATTTCTTTTTTTTTTTTTTTTGAGATGGAGTCTTGCTTTGTCATCCAGGCTGGAGTGCAGTGGCCTGATCTCGGCTCCCTGCAACCTCTGCCCCCCATGTTCACCTGACTCTCCTACCTCGGTCTCCCGAGTCACTGGGACTACAGGCACTCACCACCACACCCTAATTCTTTTTTTTGTCTTTTCAGTAGAGACAGGATTTCACCATGTTAGCCAGGATGGTCTCCATCTCCTGACCTTGTGATCCACCCACCTCAGCCTCCCAAAGAGCTGGGGTTGCAGGCATGAGCCACTGCACCCGGTCTTAAACCTCCTTTCTTTACACTTTACCCAGCTTCGGGCGTTCTTTTATAGCAATGTGAAAATGGACTGGCACAGGCCTTCTGGGCACTACGGACAAACCTAAGCCAAACCCAAGCAAGAGCCTGCGGTGGGTGTGGGCCGGGCAGGTGGGGCTGGGGTAGAGGGTGCAGGGCAGGAGTGCGTCCAGGAGGGACAAAGTCATCTGGCACCCTGGGGTTGCTGTGGCACTGGTGGGTGCCTGTGGCTTCTTGAGGGCCACTGTGGAGGGACCATGCACAGCAGCTCGCAGATACACCGAGAGGCCTGAGAGGATTTGCACAGGCACCAGGACACTGTGTCCAAAGTGATTTCACATGATCCTTTTCAGGAAAATGTCTCAGCAGTTTGCAGCATCCATGGGTCCATGTTACACCCCCAACCCATTTTACAGACCTCACTGAAGGTGAGAGGGTTTTTGTGATCTGAACTAGGAAGTGTGGGTTACATGGGCGTGTGTGTGTGTGTGTGTGTGTGTGTGTGTGCATGTGAGTGTGTGGCTGTGGAGGGAAGTCCATGCCAAGTGAGCTGGCCTTTAATGTCAGGATGCACAGGGTGAGTCGCTCACCCGTTATCCACCCCACACAGGCTTTGCTGAGATAGGTGGCTAACCTCACTTAAAAAATAAAGAGGAGGCAGCGCCCTGCTCGTGTTGGTTGTTGTTCTCTTTGGTGGCGATGGTGACCAGCTGCTTGGCAGCCCTGGCAATGTTGTATGTACACTGGATGACCTGCTGCGGGACCAACTGGACGTCTGTGTGTGAACCTGGGCAGGAGGGTCTTCTTGCACTCTGACTGCAGTCGGTAGGCACTGGATGTCGATGAATGAAGGGAAATCCTCACCATGTCAGACTTGGGTTTTGGGAGGAGTAATGCTGCCATTTCTGTAACAGCTACGTGTATCCTCTCTGAGCAGGGAATATAACTCATTATCCTCTTTGATTCTGAATAAAAAAAGCAGTTTCCTGGCAATTTAAAAAATACAAAGTGCACTTCTTTTAGTGGACCAGCCTTGCTAACATGGTGAAACCCCGTCTATACTAAAAATGAATAATAATTAAAAATTAGCTGGGTGTTAGTGGCACGCACCTGTAATCCCAGCTACTCAGGAGGCTGAGACAGGAGAACCGCTTGAGCCTGGGAGGCAGAAGTTGTGGTTGGCCAACATCGTGCCACTGCATTCCAGTCTGGGCGACAGAGTGAGACCCTGTCTCAAAAAAACAAAAACAAAAATGTTTATATGTGAATTTGTGTCCGATGAAAATGGTATTTAAAATTGTACCCATACCAATCCATATGTGAGCCTCTACACTTCATTTTGGTAACCTTCTCGAAAATTCCAGAAGACACTGCTGAGAGGCTCTGCTCTTTATTTGTAGTTGTATTTATATAATAGGGTTTATTTTATTTTCTATTTATATGTACATAGTAAAGTTATTAAATATTTATAAAATATATATCCCTAATATACATTTCAAAAGAAATGAATCTTTGATAAAATATTTTAAAATCATGTGTCTTATATTATTGGGGCATAATCCTTTTGCTTTCACAAAAACTATGATTACATTATGTGAAATGAAGTGCCAACCAGTAATATTTTGATGAGGGGACTATGATTGAAATAAAGGGAAAAATATAATCCAATAGTAAGATCCTGGTCTTCTTCCTTTACTTGGTTGGACCTCAGTTTTATTGTCTAAACTAATTATCTCCTGGGCACCAAGTAACCTGATCCAAAACCCTTCCAGAGTCTTCTAACTCCTTCCAGGTCATTCCATTCTGTCACCCCATGCCGTAAAGTTCATCACTGAGTCAAACGCATTCCTCTTCTACTGCATCTCTCCCAAGCCCTCCTCTTTCCCTCCACTACCCGTCTAACCATGCACTCACGGAAGGACATTGCTGAACTGCCAAGGAATAGCTGGGGGGCGGGTTGGCCGTGGTGGCCAGTGCAGTTGTGGTCCTGCAGGGCGGTGGCACTACCAGCCTTGTGGCTGCAGCAGTCCTGCTGCACTCCTCGGTGCCCTGCAGTGGTGGCCCAGCCAGCTGAGCAGCCACAGGGGCCTCCTTCAGAGGCCACCTTCCCGTGCCCTCTCTGGCAAATGTACCTGGTCGCCGTCTCTCATAGGGTCTAGCCCTGGGAGGTGCCTCTCAAGTATTTTCCAAGTCCTCCCTTTTGGAGACAAGGAATGGTTCCTGCATGCATGAGAGGTTGGGGAAAATGTCCCAGGCCAGGAAAAGCCAGCACAGGTGGACCAGGAGGATGTCTGGCAGCCGGGTGTGTGCCTTCCTCCCTGTGGTTAAGCGGATCCCTCCCAGAGACGTCAGGAATGGCTGTTGGGCATCACCTGGCTGCCATGTATTTTGTTGTTGTTGTTGTTGTTTGAGGTGGGGGTGGCACACTCTCTGCTCACTGCAACCTCCTCTCCCAGGATCAAGCGATCCTTCCCCCTAGGTGGGACTACAGGCATGTGCCACCAAGCCTGGCTAATTATAATAGTTTTATTTTTTGTGGAGACTGGGTCTCACTATGTTGCCCAGGCTGGTCTTCAACTCCTGGGCTCAAGTGCTCCACCAGCCTCACCCTCCCAAAGTGCTGGAATTACAGGTCTGCGCCTCTTTACCTGGGCACAGCAGCCACTTTTATAGCCTCTTGTAAGTTTCGCCAGCTGGCCATACCAGGTGAGCTGCGGTTTTTATATTTATTGTGGGATCTGATTTGAGAGGTGTTAAAATCTCCATGTTTGTGCAATAATCATTATTGTTGTTATTAAAACCTTATTGTTATTTCTTATAAAACCACTAAACTTTGTTCCCCAAAAGGACCCACTTGACTGAAATTGACAAAGGAGGGATTTCTGTCTGCAGAAGTTTCAAAAGCCACCAAGGAACAGGGGAATTGCCAGCTCCAGCCCCAGAGGCTGAGACCCACAACCTGCAGCAACCAGCCCAGAAAGCCAGACCACGACTTCTGCAGCCATCAGCCCCAGGCAGTTAGGAGCTAATCAGGGACTGACAGCTTCCCTCATTTCAAATCCCTCTTCCACCTTACACTCAACCTGAGGAAAGTAAAATATGTTTCTGTAATCAATCACCTAAGATGCTGTCTTCCAGTCAGTCCCCTCCAGGTTTCTCAGCGACACCTTGAATCAGGATGTGCCACCTTTTTTCATTGTGAAGCTTCCCCAGTCCTCTCGGCCTTTGAGTCCCCCCACCCACAGACAAGTGGTGGCTGACACCCTTGCTAGAGGAAACGCTGAGTAACTCATGCTTTATCCAATCTTCCTTTGGTGATCCTCACTGATCTCTAACAAAGGTTAGCAGTGCCTGAACCAAACAGAGCATGAAGAAGAATTCTGCTTCTCATGTTCACTTTTTTTTTTGAGACAGGCTCTGGCTCTGTCACCCAGGCTGGGGTGGTGAAATATCCAGAATACATGGCCTTTAATATCCAGCTTCTTTCACTTAGAATTTTTTTGAGACTCATCTGTGTTTCGTCATGAGTCGGAGCTTCATCTGCCTTATAATCTCACTTTCTGAGCCATTCAGAATGTTTCCCAGTGTAGTGAAAAGTGGTTTTCCTGAGATAAAATACCCACTAAATATGATTTACGTTTTAGTCCATTTTTGAGCTTACCTGTCAGTAGCATTAAGTGCTGCCCACCTCTCCAGACCCAACCTGCCCCACACACCCTGAGTCACCAGGGTGCCCAGCGGTGCCAGCCAAGCAAAATTGACCTACCTTCAAAGACTTGAAGCCACCCATTCACCCAGCCCTGAATCCAGCCCCCAAGAGTAGCCTAAAGGAGAGTTCCTGAAGGACAGAGTCAGAGAGGGGGCCTGAGGAGTGGCAACACCCCCAGAGGAGGTGGCCATGTGTGGCCCTTACCATGCCAAGCAGGCAGTGCCCAGTGACTGGTGTCACATGAAGGGCCTCAGGAAGTGCATGGAGTCCCTTGAGGCTGTTCCCCTTTGAGTCTCACCAGACCATGGGGGAGGGCAGATTAGCCCCTGCCTTGTGTTTATTTAGAGTTTTTGGGCTTTCTTCCATCATTTTTCCTTATATTCTCTCTAGGGTGACACCAGCCATGCTTTTGAAAGCACATCACTGTTTCATGGCAATAGCAGGGATGAGTGTGACAAAGGGGACCTCACTGTTTCATGGTAGTAGCGGGGGTGAGTGTGACAAAGGGGACCTCAGTGTTTCATGGTAATAGCAGGAATGTGTGTGACAAAGGGGACCTCACTGTTTCATGGTAGTAGCGGGGGTGAGTGTGACAAAGGGGACCTCAGTGTTTCATGGTAATAGCAGGAATGTGTGTGACAAAGGGGACCTCACTGTTTCATGGTAGTAGCGGGGGTGAGTGTGACAAAGGGGACCTCACTGTTTCATGGTATTAGCGTGAATGAGTGTGACTAAGGGGACCTCACTGTTTCATGGCAATAGCGGGGATGAGTGTGACAAAGGGGACCTCACTGTTTCATGGTAATAGTGGGGATGAGTGTGACAAAGGGGACCTCAGTGTTTCATGGTAATAGTG